>JALPQI010003007.1:0-87870 GCA_025490895.1 Thaumatotibia leucotreta
TGCCTCTACCAGCCTACTAAGTCTACAAACGTGATCCAAATGTACAAACTTTTTATGTATCTTCACTAGTTTGTTTTGAAGCTGCAAAATTGACTATCCATCTATTGACTATCCATCTATTGACTATCGTCTAAGGATACCCTATACCGCCCGTTTCTAAAGAAAAAAGAGAGAATCTAGTGTGATGTTGTCGGTCGGTTGAAGAAGTACCTATGATTGTAACCTTTGTTTGTGGTTTCCATCAATTATGTGTATGCAGAGCTTATGACACGTTGTAATGCTAACAAATGTTGTAAACAGTCTTTTGTTTAACATGTTTGCATTAAAACTTGTGTAAATATATGTATGAGGAGAAATTCATACGAATGTTTCAGGTTAAGTAATACTCTGACATGTTAATATCTCATTGTTTCATATTATAGTTTACTTACCCCTGTTTATAAACCACTGCACTCCGTCAATATTGTTAATGACCTGTAACAGTAACATTTTGGCAGACATCGACAACTCATACATCGCAGATTCTATACAATGTTACCCTGGTGATTTAAAAAAAATTGTGAACAATTCGGATTCAAATTTAACTATAATATCTCAAAACATCAGGAGCATCTATGGCAACTTTGATGACTGTTCAACTTTCGTATGAATGTCGGTTTTGGTTACAACCCTATCAGCATCCGGTAGGATTAGTAGCTGCACTAGCCATTTCCGGCAGCCATTGCTTTTTTCGTCGAACTTGATTGAACACACGCTGCAGTGTTTAAATTAATTAAAACTAATATAAAGCCACATTTCAGTCTAATTCCATTGTAAAACTAGAATTAATAGTGCCAACTACATTGTGCATTGTGGATTTGTGAATGCGGTGAGGTTTTCCCGAGTCCAAGGTGAACGGTAAGACGAGCTCGCACGTTTTCTGCTGGCACGGACGCCCAGGATCGCTGGCCATCCACACGGACCTCATCCTCATCATTTAAGGTATGTAGTTGTGCACTATCGTTTCGGGAGTAATTTTCTTCATCAGTTTGCAGTTCGGTAAAAATAGAATTTCTCGTTTCGAATTTCATAAAGATATTTTAAAGTTTTCATACAGTCCATTTATTAATTAATACAACCCAAATCATTGGTCATTCGGCCGGATACTTTGAAAAGTTGCCTATTTTAACATTAGAATATCATTATTTGTCGATTTTGTCGTGTCGGAATATTCTCTTTGATAAAATTTGTGGGTAAACTTTTAATTTCTAGTGTCGGGTAATGGCTGACAGGAAGTGTGGCTTTTGCATCTAAAAAATATTGTGTTGGCAGCATTGTTATTATCGTTCATTCCGGTCATTCCGTTTGGTAGTCTATGTTCGGTCGGTGCGTTTGGCAACAATTCGGTTGTCAAAGTCAAGTGTCAGTGTCACTGTCAGTGGTAACAGCTCATAATTTGATTGCAATAAACATTGTTTGTTGTTCTCGTATCGTTAATTTCTCGTTTTAAAACTTTGTTTATTGCACAAATAATGGGCTCGGACAGTGAAATGAAAATCGATAATCCCGATATGGACATGGTCGAACGGAATTACGCGGTAATGAGAATGGAATTATTATATGATTCTTCTAACCTAACTGGATATATCGAAAGTGATCTGAATCCCATAATCAATGATTTTCATCGTGCTCAGAACAGAAAGCAATAATGCTTAAAACGAAAAACATGGAGCAGGAGTTTGCGGTGACAGTGGAATTTGAGAGGAATTTAAAATCGGTTTTGACAAAATTACGAAAACGCTCTCCTGTCATAAAAGCATCAGAGGATCAAAGTGATCAAACGCATTCTAAAAGTGAGAATAATTTGGCAAAATTACCTAAAATAATTATAAAACCTTTCGATGGTAAATTAGAAAATTGGTTGTCGTTTAAAGAGTTGTTTGAATCTTTGATTCATAAAAGGAACATTTCAAATATCGAAAAACTGCATTACCTTTTGACATCATGTCAAGGTAAGGCATTGGATTTAATTAAAAACTTCCCAATTTCGGATAACAGTTACATTGATGCTTATAACACTCTGATTGATTTTTATGACAGGAAACGACAAATAACTTTCGGTTATTACGAAAAAATGTTGCTTTGTGAGCACGCAAAATCAAAAACTGCAGTGGAACTAGAAAAAGTAAATCGCGTATTTAAAGAAACACTGCAAGTTTTAGAAAGATTTGGATTACCTGATAAAAATTTTATGCTGTTTCATTTATTGTGGACCAAATTAGATAGATTAACACGGGAGGCCTTCTTACTTGAATTTAATTCAAATGAGATCCCTCAATTTGAAATTTTACAAGAATTTGTTGATAAGCAGATCCGTGCTTTAGAGGTGACAAATACTGGGACAATGCTAAGTGGTAATAATAGTAAAACTGCTTCAACATATAATCAACAAAAGTCAACAAAGCTTACTCTTGTTACCACACAGCAAACGGTCTGTCTTCTGTACTGATCAGCATAAATTAGAAACTTGTGACAAATTTAAAAATTTAAATACATCGGAGCGGTTCAAATTTGTGAAATCAAAGGGCTTGTGTGTTGGTTGTTTGTCGAGGAGCCATAAAGTGAAACAGTGTCAGGTAGCTTGTCGATGCAGTATATGTGGGTACTCCCATCACACATTACTGCATTTTGAGAAGAAAGAGGAGGCCACACCCCAAGAGGCTAGCTCTTCATCACAGTCTTCAGTGAGTGGTTCAAATAGCCATGTAACTCTAACTTCAGTTGCAACAAATAAATTAGTGTTGTTTGCCACAGCTCGTGTTGCTGTACGGGATAGTACTGGGAAATATCAAATTGCTCGTGCTCTATTAGATGGTGCCAGCGCTAGCAATTTTATATCACAACAGTGTGCTGATCGTTTGGGGTTGCTAGCGACTCAATCCAAGGAAACTATAACCGGGATAGGACATGCTGGAGTCAAATCAAATGGTTCATTACAATGTACTATTAAACCTATCGGAAAAGATTCTATTAATTTTGACGTCCAAGCATCATTGCTTCCATCAATCTGTCCTGAACAACCATGCTATGCAGTGAACACGTCGGAATGGCATTACCTTAAAAATCTGCCTCTTGCTGATCCGGATTTCGCGACACCAGGACCGATAGACTTATTGCTAAACGCTGAAATTTTTGTATCTTCTCTTCTAAGTGGTCGCAGAAAGGGTCGACAGGGTCAGTCGAAGGCATTAGAAACCATTTTTGGATGGGTACTTATGGGGGATTGTTATGATTGTCGCGCACCATCCTTTACAAATTGTCGGAAGGATTGTTTTTTCGTTAATACTTCACATACAAATTTGTCGTTGTCGTTAGATGAATCCGTAAAAAGGTTCTGGGAGATAGAAAATATCAGTAGTTCTACTCAACCTGTTTTGTCGAAGGATGATCAGTTATGTGAGGATACTTTTGTCGCTAAATTTTGTCGCACGAGTGAAGGCAGATTCGAGGTACCCTTACCTTTTGTCGATCCTACGAATAAGCCCACATTTTCGCATACTCGTGAAATAGCAATGCGAAGACTGTTCTCGTTAGAACGCAAGTTAGATAGGCATGCGGAACTTCGTCAATCTTATGTTTCATTTATGGAGGATTATGAGACCAGTGGTCATATGGAGTTGGTAGAGTCACCTCTATCAAGTGTAGGAAAATTTAATTATATCCCACATCATGCCATTTTGCGGCAATCTGTTTCTACACCTCTAAGAACTGTATTTGACGGGAGTTGTCGCGATAGCAACGGAATTTCTCTCAACGACACATTGTTGGCAGGGCCAAAATTACAAACTAACATTTTTGATGTCCTCACTAGATTTCGGTGTCATAAAATAGTTTTTACGGGAGACATTAAAGCTATGTATCGTCAAATCCTCGTTCCAGAAGAGGATGCAGAGTATCAGCGTATTTTGTGGCGTCCTTCCTCTAAGGGCCCAATCAAGGACTATAGACTGCGGACGGTAACTTACGGCGTTAAATCAGCTCCATATCAAGCTTTGCGAACTATAGCTCAGCTAGCTGAAGATTCTGCTGTTTTATATCCAGAAGGCTCACGAGTGCTTGGTAGAGACATTTATGTTGACGATGTTGTCACAGGCGCCGATTCTATCGAACAGGCTTTAAAAGTTAGATCAGATATTTCTGAAATTTTATCGTCGGGTGGGTTTCACTTGAGAAAATGGACCTCTAATAATAAATTAGTTATTGCTGATCTGCCATCCTCTGAGTTATACTCGAATGAGTTCAAACATTTTGATGAAGTGTCAGATTTGTCGCTTAAGATTCTAGGTTTATTATGGCGTCCCCAAACAGATTCGTTTCAATTTGAGGTTGCTACACCATGTGACCAAAGATGTACCAAACGTATAATTTTGTCGAATATAGCGCGAATATATGACCCGTTAGGATTTCTATGTCCTGTCACGTTTCATGCGAAATATCTAATTCAACTTTTATGGTCATCTGGCGTTCAATGGGATGATGATGTACCAGCAGCAATTGCCTCTGACTGGATGAAATTTAAAAATCAACTTTCATCATTAAAGCTAGTATCCATTCCTCGTCGTATGATACATTCTTTCATGTCGTTGCAATTGCATGGATTTTGTGACGCCTCGGAGCGTGGTTACGCCGCTGTCGTGTATTGTCGTATTATCAACATCGAGGGCTCTACATTGGTAGAGTTTTGCTGTGCTAAATCTAAAGTCGCGCCGTTGCGAAAATTGTCGATTCCTCGATTAGAACTGCAGGCTGCCGTGTTGTTGGCAGACCTCATACTGTCCGTACAAGAGGCGTTAAAGCCTATACATGTTGTTCAGGAGATATTTGCATGGTCAGACTCCAGCGTAACTTTGGCTTGGATCCAGTCGTGTCCATCGCGCTGGAAGACGTTCGTTGCGAACCGAGTGAGCCATATTCAGGATATCGTCGCTCCTGATCGCTGGCATCACGTCAGTACGCATCACAACCCTGCTGATGCAGGATCCAGGGGATTATTGCCAGGCGAGTTGTCAGAGTTTGATCTTTGGTGGAAGGGCCCGGCGTGGCTATGGAGGGAGGAAAATGATTGGCCTCGTTCGTCCTTCGACAATATAACTAACGATCGTGTCGTTGAAGAACAACGTATTTGCAGTTTAGTCGTTACAAGCGACCCTAATTTGATTGACGAAATCCTAAACAGGTTCTCCTCGCTTTTCACCATAAAGCGTGTGTTAGCTTATTGTTTTAGGTTTTTACGCTTGTCTAAAGACCGGAAGGTAGTCGGATCTCTACAGTCGTCTGAAACCACTGCAGCTCTCATGTTTTTAGTAAAACATGTGCAGCTCACTTCGTTTAGTGTAGAGATCAGTCACTTGAAGGAGGGTCGTTTTAACTCATTGCCAAAATATTTGCGTAAGCTTTCGGTATTTATTGACAGTGCGGGTATTGTCAGGGTGGGCGGTCGCTTGGCAAATTCTCTCGTTAAATATTCGGTGAAACATCCTATTTTATTGCCCCGCTCCCACCGATTAACATTTTTAATTATCGACGAATATCACAAAAGATTCTTACATCCAGGTGCCCAAACTTTACAAAATTTACTTGCGCAATTATTTTGGATTCTGTCGCCAAAGCGAGCAATTCAGGCAGTCATTGGAGGCTGCGTGAAGTGTTTTCGCGCTAATCCTTCTCCGGCGTCTGCGCCGATTATGGGAAACTTACCTTCTTATCGTGTTTCGCAAATAAAACCATTTTCGAGTGTCGCCATCGACTATGGCGGACCTTTCGATATTGCTTTCGGGCGTGGCCGTGGTGCCAGGACATACAAAGGTTACATTTGTGTCTTTGTATGCACTAGCACCAAGGCCATTCATATAGAGCTTGCTTCTGAGCTTTCAACAGAAGCTTTCCTTTGTGTTCTGAAACGATTTGTCGCTCGTCGGGGTCGGTGCAGCGACATCGTTTCGGATCAAGGTCGAAATTTTGTCGGAGCTAGTAATTATCTCGGCTCACTTATGCAAAGTGCCGCTGATGCACAGGAAATAAAATTTTCGTTTAATCCACCGGGTAGTCCGCACTTCAATGGCCTCGCCGAAGCTGGGATTTGCTCAGTTAAAACTCATCTCGCTAGAGTCGTAGGTAATCAGAGGTTGACATTTGAAGAATTTTATACTATATTGACTCAGATTGAATCTATGCTGAACTCTCGGCCATTGACCCCTGTTAGTTCGGATCCGAGTGATCTCTCGGCCATAACTCCAGGTCATTTCTTGACCTTGGAGCCTTTATCGATTGTACCGGAGGAAAATCTTATCGACCAAAAAATAAGTGTTTCTAATCGTTGGAAACTTATCCAAAAAATGCACCAGGATTTCTGGCGTAGATGGCATGCTGAGTATGTCCATACTTTGCAACAAAGAATGAAGTGGAATAAGGTAAATAGAAATATTGTTGTCGGCTCCTTGGTTCTTCTGATCAACGAACAGACAAGTCCTTTGAGGTGGCCCCTTGGGCGCATCGTTGCTTTGCATCCTGGCGTGGACGGTGTGTGTAGGGTGGTCACAGTCCAGACAGTCACTGGTCAGTACAGAAGACCAGTTGTGAAACTGTGTCCTTTACCACTTTCAGAATAATCTTATATGTACTAGTATTACCACTTAGCATAGTCTTGTAGTTATAAGCATTTCTTTCGGATTCTGTTGTTATTGGTAGAGTAAATACTGCATATTTAGGTGAGCGGTATGTTCAACTTTCGTATGAATGTCGGTTTTGGTTACAACCCTATCAGCATCCGGTAGGATTAGTAGCTGCACTAGCCATTTCCGGCAGCCATTGCTTTTTTCGTCGAACTTGATTGAACACACGCTGCAGTGTTTAAATTAATTAAAACTAATATAAAGCCACATTTCAGTCTAATTCCATTGTAAAACTAGAATTAATAGTGCCAACTACATTGTGCATTGTGGATTTGTGAATGCGGTGAGGTTTTCCCGAGTCCAAGGTGAACGGTAAGACGAGCTCGCACGTTTTCTGCTGACACGGACGCCCAGGATCGCTGGCCATCCACACGGACCTCATCCTCATCATTTAAGGTATGTAGTTGTGCACTATCGTTTCGGGAGTAATTTTCTTCATCAGTTTGCAGTTCGGTAAAAATAGAATTTCTCGTTTCGAATTTCATAAAGATATTTTAAAGTTTTCATACAGTCCATTTATTAATTAATACAACCCAAATCAATGACCTTTTATTAACTCTTTCTATGGTAGAAATTAGCGTCGATATATTAATTTTGACAGAATGTCGCATTAATCCCGGTTTACCTTTACCCCTTTATAATAATTACACCTGCCTAGCAACTAAATTTAACCAAAATCAAAATGATGGCGTAGTCGTTTACGTTAAGAATAACCTAAATGCCAAATTAGAAGAAATAAAAATCGATAATAGTACTTGTATAAAAATTTTAATAAATTACTGCACAATTCTCGGTATTTACCGCTCGCCATCAAAAGTTAACGCACAAAATTTTATTGCTTCATTAAATAATTACCTTATTAATAATGTAACCTCTAATTTAATAATAACTGGTGATATCAATATCAACCTTATCTATAGGCAGAATGAGTCATCGTATGAAAATTTAAATAGACTGCAATACCTAAATATGCTCTCGTTTCATGGGATCTTACCGGCTCACACGTTTCCAACTAGGCAATTAAATTGTTTGGATCACTTTATGATCAAAATTAACACTAATAGATACTCGGCCCTTTGCGCTGTACTTAACACCTCAATCACAGATCACCTTACAGTATTATTAACTTTATCTAACAATTATATTAAAGAACGTTCCCAAAAAAAATATATCACAGTCAACTATGAAAACGCAATAAAAAATTTACTTGACGAAAATATCGAACTTCTTCTTGTTAGTGATGACCCGAACTAAGTATGTAGCTGATCATTTAATAACAAAGCTAAGTCGATCTCTTGAAACGAGTAGAACTATAAAAAACCTGCCTAGAAGCCAACGTACAATAAAACCATGGATGACTCCCGGTATGCTACGCTGTATAAAGAATCGAAATAAACTACAACTACAAGCACGAATGGAACCGCATAATGAGATCCTAAAGGTCACTTATAAGCGATATCGAAATTTTTGTCAGCCTCTGTAGCCTAGTTGGTAGTGACCCTGCCTACGAAGCTGGAGGTTCCGGGTTCGAATCCCGGCGAGGGCATTCTTTGTGTATTTATTTATCACAAATGTTTGTTCCTTGGTCGTGGCTGTGTATGTATCTAAGTATCTATACGTATTTATCTATTATATATATCGTCGCCTGGTACCCACATCACAAGCCTTAATTGAGCTTACCGTGGGACTAGGTTGATTTGTGTAAGATGTCCCAAGATATTTATTTATTTATTTATTTTTTATTAATTTATTAAAGAAGGTTAAACGTAATTATGATCAATTAAAGCTAACAAATGCATCTAAAAATTCAAAAACACTTTGGAAAACGTTGAAAGAAATCACTTATTACAAATCTACTAGAACCGGTTGTCTCGAGTTGCTGACGTCTAAATCGTCTCCTATTGATTCTGTTAATCACGTTAACAATTTTTTTGCGAGTGTGGGGAAGTCCCTGGCTGAAGGTATAGTTAATCATGACCCAAACTATGATCAGGATATCTTACTAAATGAGACCCCAGCACAATCGACCTCTTTTGCCCTTCTTGATACGGACCCCCAGGAGGTGCATGGCATTGTCGTTGGTCTTAGGTTGGACAGTGCCCCTGGATGGGACGGCATCACAACTAAATTTATTAAACTAGCTGTAGCAATAGTAGCCCCTGTCATTTAACTAACCTCTGTTTTAAAAAAGGAATTTTTCCAAAAGCACTTAAGAAGTCTCTGGTGACACCGGTTTATAAGAGTGGGGAGTCGGATGATGTAAACAATTACAGGCCTATATCGGTCTTGCCAGCTATCTCAAAAGTTATTGAAAAATTAATTAACAACCGTCTTATATTATACCTCGATAAATTTAACATACTGTCCGATAAACAATTTGGTTTTCGTAAATCTAAATCAACAGAAGATGCAATTTTGGACCTAACGAAAGTTATAGCTGATAAGACTGATAAGGGGAAAAAATGTCTCGCAGTCTTCCTTGATCTTAAAAAGGCGTTTGACACCGTCTCACTCCCCATTCTTATTCACAAGATGGAGAGGGCCGGAATAAGAGGTACCCCTTTGAACTTGTTGAGTGATTATCTGCAGGGGCGTACTCAAAGAGTTAAGGTTGGTGAATTCATAAGTCAAGAGGAAAGTATAACTTATGGTGTTCCGCAGGGCTCTGTCCTAGGGCTTACATTGTTTTTACTATATATCAACGATTTGACTAACCTTCCAGTACAATCTGGGCATGTTCTGTCTTACGCTGATGACACTGCCATTGTATTTGAGGGGTCTTCCTGGGAGTCCGTATTCAGGGACGCTGAAGTAGGTCTTGGGAAAGTATCCTCCTGGCTAAATCGTAACATTCTAACACTTAATGTTAGTAAAACAAATTATATATGCTTTACAAAATATGTTAGCTCACAACCTAGTAACAATTTAAATTTAAAAATTCATTCATGCGACGTATTTGGCAGATCTTCATGTAACTGCATAAGTATTAATAGAGTTAAATCAACGAAATACCTGGGGATAGTGTTAGATCAACGCTTGTCATGGTATAATCACATAGAATACGTAAATATGAGAATACGGAAACTAATATGGCTATTCAAAAAGTTAAGGAATATAACTACTAAAAAGTTATTAAATCAAATATATGTTACATTAGCTCAATCAGTAATATCATATTGCATACCTGTATGGGGAGGTTCGGCGAAAACCAAATTTTTAGAGGTTGAGAGGGGTCAACGCTGTCTTCTAAAGGTTATGTACTCGAAGCCATTCAGGTACCCAACAATAGAACTATACAATTTAAGTGGCTTGCTTTCAATCAGAAAGCTGTACATCCTGAGTATAACCATGAGATTGCATAAGTCACTAACATACGATCCCAGTCATATATTTCGTAGACGAAAACACAATGTTGCTCCACTCTCAACTACAAAATCAGTATTCGCTAAGAGACAATTTGTAGCACAATCTGCGAAGGTATACAATAAAATAAATAAATTACTAAACATATATAACTTACAACTATATAAATGTAAGAACATCACAACAGAGTTTCTAAAAACACTTAGTTATGACGAGACAGAATTCCTGTTAAGCTGATGTGCAGTGCTTGCGAATAAAATTGATTCATATGTTTAACTCCAGAATTGTACATTACGATGCAAGTGCGAGAAGGATGAGGGTCGAGACGGGTGGAGATAAATTGAAACATGACCGAAAGGACTGCTTTGAATCGACACGAGATGTGGATTTCATCTTCGCACGTGTATCGTACGACGTTTTTCAGTTCAGAAAATGTCAACGTTGTCAATGAATATTGTTATAGGTTATAATCTTTATTTACCGACTCGAACATAGTAAACTAAACAACTTTCAGGGTGTTCTGTTATCATTTTGTAAAAATAATGAATGAGAATGATTTAATAATGCATTGGCGTTGGTGTGCAACTACAGGAATGTGTTAAAATTGTGCTGTGTGTACTTTTTCGTGCTAAGTTTACTGCGACAAAATGATAATGATGAATAATGTTTATTTACTGTATACCACCTGTTGCTATGGAAGAGCAGGACATCCTGACACAAGTATCTTATACTTAATAGGATGCCCCAACGTTGTAATCACTTTACCAAATTGTCACAGTGAAATAAATATATTTTCATTTTCATTTTCAAGTAATCATTGGATATTATTAGAGTCTATTTGGAAAGAATGAAATGGACACAGAAAAGGAAACTTGGTAATATTATGACTTATGATATGATTTATATATGTCAAATTGAACCCAGTAATTTAATTGTATCTTTTTAATAGTGATTTTGTGCGACATATTTATTAATGTTAGTTATAGAGATTTCTTATAGTTTGCCAAAGTCTGTCTGTCTCTCCTGTACGTGGATAATCTCAGTAACCGTTAGCTCTGGAAAACTAAAATTTGGCATCAAAATGTAATCAGTCTAATCACGCCGCCGCCGACAAAGTGGTAAAAAAAGTGGTTGTTTTTAGGGGTAGGGTACCTAAAGTGGACAGTTTTTTTTCATTTCAACACTTAAACGTTGGTTCCTAAAAATGAAAACGGGTTTATAAAACTTTTTTTAATAAAGTTTATATTTTCGGAAGTTCTTGAACCAAAAGCTTAGAAAAATGAGTGGGGACGGCCATAATCTGCCGTCCACAAACTAAAAAGCCGCTAAATGCGGGAGTACTGTTTTGAGTTATGAGCGAAAAACGCAAAGTAAAAGTCTTAAAACTGTGTATTTAGCTGCTAACGGCTGTGATGTATCTCAGCTGTTTATAAAGATATATCCTTGAAACCTGGATAGGTCGATAGAGAATTTTGCGCTGTATCGCGCTGTTATATTAACTCCAAAACGTCGTAAGAACCTTTAACGGCCTTTTAGTTTGTGGACGGCAGCATTCAAGCTTTTCAACCATCTGTTAAAAAAAAATGTGAATAACACAAATTTGTATTGCAAAAAACTAAAAGTTAAAGAATATTTAAAGACAGGAAAAGTATTTTGAACTCGATAGGCACAGTTCGTTTTTGAAATCAACGAATTTCGACGAATCACGTTTTGTGTAAGAACGAATTTCGTAGAGTGGGGGATAGAATGAGCGAATGCTCTTTTGGTCTAAATGCACCTCTACTCACGGTACGGCTATTGATCCTGCGCAGTGCCACGCGTCCTGTGATTACGCGGGTGCGCGCCGCGCGCATCCGCTGCCCGCCGAGAATTCGCTAATCGCCTATTAGTCGTCGTCTAGTGGCAAGATGCCCATTAATCCAATTCTGGGGTTTACCATGACATGCTTAAGAAGGTCTGTTTAGGTCGAAAGAAAGGGACAAGGCTATTTGAGTCGTATATCACTGTCCCTTTCCCGGAACCTAAACTGAACCGCATTAATGCGTTTTGGTAACCCCCCAGGCGTTACTCGCCGTTCGGATTTGTGGGATGCCTGCGCAATTGCAGGCTTGGGAACCTTTCGGTTTAGTGCGGTCGGCACATCATGAGCACATCGTAGCCGTAATGATTTCGAAAGTAAAGGATAAGTTAGGTTTTACGCGACACGTAAAGCATTCTATCACGCTCGTACTGATACATTGGAGCGAGCGCAATAGCCTGCTTCACGTGTCGAGTAATACCTAACGATTTACCGATACTTGTAAGGTCATGGTGCCTACGGCTACTGATGAATACCTCTGCCTTTATTTGTATTTCGAGTAAGGTGGGTTTTGAAGAAAAAATTTAAGGAAGAAATAATATTCAGGTACAATTCATATTTATTAGTACGAAATTCTTGTAGACTGGTACATTTGGTATATTCTGCAGATACAGATACATAGGTTTTCGTAATACAGAGGTGAGACCTGCATAAATAAGTTTCATATTATCAGTTAAGCTATATTGGTACTCATAGTTAAAAAAAAACTGCCCAAATAAACCTGAAAATAAAATTGTAGTTGTGTGCGGAAATAGTACATTACGATACTATGTTTTTGCACGTGTCTCGTACGACGTTTTTTTAGTACAGATGGCTCTCCGAAGTTTTGGACCTGACGTAAAATTACCCACTTCTCGCACTAGAGCCTAAAAAAGACACCATCTGTACAAAAAACGATATTTAAGCCATTTCAATTGGTTTCCTTATTGGTCTTAATCCATGATCGAGTGCAGAGAGATAAATATGCGTTCGAATTAGGTACTATCTTTCCTAGCTCTAATAGATAGCTTTATACATTGGAGTTTTACGATTTTTTTTATTGTTTTATACATATAGATAGGTACTCTACTCCATTAGGTACTATTGATTAGGTCTTATGTGGTTAACTATCATTGTTTGTATTTTTTTTATAAAATGATTAACTTAGGTATCAGCAGGTCTAGCCAAGATGCCATTCTGGAATCGTATACGATAAGTAATAAATGTATAAGAATGACAGATTCGAACGAAAAGTCACGTGACCATTTCCATACATTATTATAGTCACGTGACTTATCGCTTAATCTACCAGTAGGTACTCGTCGTGTCGTAGAAGGTGCCCTAATATCTTTCCTCTTCTATTTGCAATGGTTGACAATAGGCACCTCTTCTCTTTAATCGAATTGAGCATTTGTTGATAAGACTACTTAAGAACATTCCTGTTAAATAAAACTGCATTGCCGTGCCGTGTGGTTAAACCATCTTCCCGCGGGTGTCGTAAGAGTCGACTAAGGGATTGGTTGAAGTCGATACCAGAGTTCTGGTCTAAATCAACAAAGAACATTGTACATTATACCAAACAACTGGTGTAATCAACAAAAAAGTGGTGCAAATAATCAACCAAATTAATTTAGTACATAAAAAGTTTGGTAATATAAAAAAAATTGTGATTGGACCGATTTCAACCTTAATTTCCAGTAAGAATTACGCAAGATCTGATAAATCTAACTTAGCATTTTTTCAGTGTAGGTCTACGTTCAGCTGGCTGAGAGGCTGATGTGTAAAACTACATAAGCAAATACTAGTTGAATCTATTCGGTTCCAGGGGTCTGTGGAGCAGCCACCGCAGTGTGTGCGCAAGAGCATCTTCGTCGTCGCAGCGCAGCCTGTGGCAGTTGCGCCCGCGCCGCCCTCCGCTACCAACAAAACAATCATTGACGCAGTTGCCGCGCCATGAATGAGGGTTTTCGATAATTTTTCTGCCACCAGGCGGCGCTTCGTACGCACCTGGTCTCGACAACTGTCAGATTCATACTATTCATAGGCACCTGGGCCTAAAATATTGAAATTCTATTTTATTTGGAAGAGAATTGATTTTGTAATGGATTACGACTATTACACGGTCATCGAACTGAAGACGGAGCTATAAAACAGGCGCGCAAAGTCACTGGTATTAAAAATAATTACTTTAACTTTGTTAATTTCATGAGAATTGACTTGGAACTATTTTATTTATTTATTTTAGGTAACAATTTGCCTAAAGTAATGGTTTTCAGAATAAATAAACCTATAAATATGTTGAAAATTAAATGCGCGTATTTATTTTGACAGTTCGTTAAACGGTCGGCTCAGTGCTGCCATCTCACCTCCCCATAGCGGCAGAAAAAGTATCAAAAACCCTCATTGGCAAATAGGTGGGACCTATCCACATAAATCGTCAGTAGAATCAAAATAAATGTAAACAAATATGGCTGATATTTTAACGACAACCGGGTCTTAATAGCGTAAACTGCCTGCAACCACGGGTGTATCATCATGCCCGAAACGTCAGGATAAAATTAAACGTAAGTTTGAAGGGTGACAATCGTGAAACTTTAAATTAAAATATGGATAGCATTTGACGTCTTTGACACATATCGTGAAATACGTTCGCAGATTTATTTTTACGTTAATACTAATAAACATTAGTAATTTTAACTAAAAATGTAGATAGTGAATTCAAGATTTAAGATTTTAAGTTCGTAATAAAACCAAGGTTGTGTTCTGAAAGTGCGTGATTATGGAATAATGCAAGTTTTCAGGTTTGTTTACATTTTTTTACTTTCTACTGACGATTGGCATACGTTAGGTTTTACTCGATACGTAAAACAGTAACCGTATTATGAATTGGCAAGTCGTCCGCGTCGTCCCAAATCTGTCGACGTGAATTCGGCTAAATCGTTTACGATTGACGATTAAGCGTTAGCGTTTGGCTAATTGTCTAGTAGTGCTAGCGAACTGTAGCCCTACTATGAGATGCCGCTACGTTAATAGTATAATAACGTAGCGGCAGGCCATGGTACGGCTACAGTGCAAGCGCGATATAATACATTATAGTACATTGTGTATTAAGGGCGGTAAATTCATAATTCTTGTACCGCCCGTAAATAAAACAATATATTTTCACAAAACTACTCTAAAATGGTCTAAATTATTTCTGAAAATCAGGCATGACTTAAATTTATCATCTTTATAACAGAAATCCCGGCGCATCGCCGCAGCGCATTGGCACACTTACCGCACAGGTGTGCTGAAATAGTACATATCGATGCAAGTGCAAAAAAAAATTTTTTCGACGAGTTGGAGCCCGAGTGAAACGAGGGCGACAATCACCCGAGTTAAAAAGAAGTTTTTACACGTGTACCCAACGACTTTTTTCATAACAAGTACCTTAAAAAGAGAAATTTAGGCACGTGAAGCGTGCGCAAAGTTTACGTATGGCGTAAAACCTAACGTATCCGTCTTGTGGAGCTGAAAATAAGGTAGGGTGCGTAGGTACTACCTCTGCTGGGTGTGCGTGCCGTAGTTCTTTTCAGAGTGCAGTTCACAAAGCAGGCGCCGGCGACAAGGCTCGCTGATGGCCGGCGGAGGGGCCGCGGCGGGCGGGGCGGGGCGGGCTTCGTCCCACCGACGGTACAATCGGGGAGGCAGCCTGTAAATAAACGAATTTTAAATTATGAGAGTGACCATATGTGTATAACTGGGACGTCTAACGCTAGCTCAAAAATGCCCCCAAAAACAATTATGCCAAGATGGGCAGGGCAGGACACGGTGCTTTTCTTAACACCGCCCATATTTCGGCGTAGCCTATCAAAACTTTGATGGACCAATCACGACTATGTTTTCATGGCGGTTTAAGTTATGCGAGAAAGTCCTGTTGGGACCAAGTCTGATGATAGGATCTTGGAAAAATTGTTTGAAGTCGGTTTAAAAATTTTTTTGGTGATTATTAGGAATCTCGCCTCATTAAACCGATTCACCGGCACGTTATTTATGCCGCTCAAGGTGGGCCTAATATTGAATGATATACTTACATAAGTTGAATTTTCTAATTGAAAACAATAACTACAAATCAATGATATTGACTACAAACTATTAAATTTTAAAATTATAAATTACTTCATCATCATCATCATCATATCAACCGATAGACGTCCACTGCTGAACATAGGCCTCCTCCAAAGATTGCCACAATGACCGATCCTGCGCCACCCGCATCCAGCGGACTCCTGCGACCTTTATCAGGTCATTAGTCCACCTTGTGGACATAACACATAAATTACTTAGTAAAAGTAATTTTAAAATATAAACTTAAATAAAATTAAACCTTCAAAGAAGCTACTCTAATATTATGATGTACAAAAATGTTAATTTTCTAGAATACTTAAGGTGCATTTAGACCAAACGAGCATTCGCTCATTCTGTCCCCCACTCCACAAAATCAACCAATTTCGACGAATCACGTTATTGTGTAACGAATGAATTTCGTACAGTGGGGGATAGAATGAGCGAATGCTCGTTTGGTCTAAATGCACCTTTAGACGTATCGTATCTACTAATTATTAAAAAAAAGTCCGCGACAAAACACAAACACTAACGCGGCAGTTAGTTATACAAATATCTGAAATTGATTTGTTTAGGTTTTGTAACAAAAACCTCATAAGATATTGTTCAATTATATTGTAATACGATCCACTTTTTTAGTCGTCTATAGCGTGTGAACGAACAATTTATTTTTTCGAGTGAATGTACAAAAGAAACTGCTCAGACAAAAGGACTGGAAATGTTTCATTACATCAAGTTATACGCCTTTTAGACAAGAAGTGTGAAAACTTTGTCACTTATAACGACCAGGGTACTTACCATGAGCTGCCGCGGCGTTATTAACGCGGACTTAGATACTTTCTACCCGGCTCGGTCACACCAATACGCCAGTACGAGTGGGATGGATAGAAAGTAAGTCCACGTTAGTAACGCGGCTTATGGTAAGTATACACTTATGTTATGCGGATATAGAGATGCGCACGCGACGGTACTGGATTACGTCGCATTTGTTTCACGCTGTCATTAGGTATGCATCTCGTGTCACATTTTGATCACGTGAGTTACGTAAAATCCATTTGCAAACTATAAAGGAAGTTAAAGGTGCTATATATTACTTACACAAAAAAAACAGAGCGTCAATAAAATAAAAATGTCATTTTTTATGACTTATGCACATAAAATAATAAGTTCGTTCACTCGCATTTCCAGGAAAAGACAATCCTAATACTGTGCTAAGGTCTTTCATGAAGTAACTGTCGTCGAAAGTAACAAGAAAGAATGTCCTATCGATAATCAACAACGTCTTGACTTTACCCGCATTCTGACGAGGTTCCTATATAATACGTGTTTTTATATAAATAATGGTTCCTAATAATATTCAATGACACTCGTACATAAATGTAAATAGCTCGTAGTAGATCTAGCAATAAAATTGGTAATAAAAATCGCCTGCGTGTATGCAGACGAAGACGCGGGGACGAACTTGTATGTATGACCAAATGGATATGTACGTCTGCGTAACGTTACAGTTGGCAAGTGATTTCGGCGAAATGAAATTCTGCGATAAGTTGGCTGAGAAGTAATAATTATGTTAGTGTATAATTGTGTTCAACACTCAATCGGCGGATATTCAATCGGCTTACGGTTGGTTGACACTGGAGACTCCCGGGCCGAGGCCGGGCCCCGCGCCGGGGCCGGTGCTGTGGATGCTGATGACGCTAGGAGTGAGGGCGGAGATGATCAACCCCACGGGGATGAACGCCGTGAGCAGGTGGAGAAGACTCTTCCATGGATTCGCACTGGAAACGAAACAGGATCATTTAACTTAAAATGCTTAAAAAAACCGGCTAAGCGCGAGTCGCAGTAGTATTACAGTTGAATCAACCTATGTCAAAAACTTCAAGAGATCAAAACAAAAATTAAGAAAAGGAAGAGTTATGCATCATTCGTATATTGTTCCGGTTTCCTTCATTCCAGAAGCCTTAGGTAAAGACTTGACTTGTGTCGCTGGATGAGTCAAGTATGCTTACAATGAGCTGATGCCGCGTTATATGTAGACGCGGACTTACATTCTCTCCACCCTCAAATTAGCCCGCGTTAATGACGCGTCGGCAACTCATGGTACAACTAAAGGGCACAGTTATTAGGGTCAATTGCAAAAAAAAAAAAACATCTAAAGGTCTTTTATGAAAACAAAATTTAACGTCATAATTTTTGTGTTACGAAGTAAAATTTTGTTGTTGCCACAACTTTTGGCAGTGAAAAAAGCGACAAAAATTCAGATTTTCTAAGACCAATCAACAAAATGCGATTATATTTTTCTAAGTATGACGCCCTTTTTTACTGCCAAAGGTCGTTGTAAAAAGTAGACGAAGTATAGATAATTAGTAGGTAGGTAGGTAGGTATATTAATCACTTTTGTAATACAATTGATGCGATCATGATTTTCATTTTGATTAAGGCTTTAACTACGTAATTTTTTTTGCAATCGACCCATTAGATTAGATAATGCATCATATAAATTGATCATAGTTAATGATAAATTGGTCATAGGTAGGTACGTCCACTTGTACACGCCTATGGATAGTCATGTTATGTGACATGTCGGTAGGCTTATTACATTATTCATCGTCATTTATTGGCATCCATCGATTGCGTAGTGGATCTGTCAATCATTTTACGAGTGCCTATTTAAATCTCATGACCTACTGGCACACTGTGTCTCGGTGCAATAACTCGAACTCCGGAACTAAAAGGATCTTACAGCATTTCTGACAAGTCTGTTGTACCTGTCCATGGCATCTAAGTAATATGTGAGACTAGCAATGTAGAAGTTGCAGAACATTCACCAAATTGCGGAAATTTCTGAGTATATTCTGAAAATACTTTATTTCACTAATTGAGTAAATAAACAAGGCGTAAAATATACCTTAAAAGAAATGTATACGTCGGTTTTGGCATGATTCACATTAGGTACCTACTTGTAAAATTTAGATTGCCGAGAACATACTCCATAGAAGTTTCGCAACTTATGAAACTTCTCCTCAGTACCACCTGTCATTTTTAAGTTCGGATTGCGCGAAAACCAGGTGGGCCGGCCGACGCGCGCGGTAATACCGGAACAATGAATCATAACAACACGCGGGTAAAGAAGGCCTACCGACGGTTAAGGAAAGAGAAAGCGATTAAAAAATAAATAACTAAAAATATACAGTATGAATGCCGTGTGGTGACGGCAGGAAGAATACATTTGTCACCACCCCAACTCTTCCCGCGGGACGTCGTAAAAGCCGGCTGAGGGATTAAAGTGTCACATACCATTGTTTGATAGAAGATTGATGATGGGCCGCAGCGTCATCATAGTTGACACATTACTGCGATATTCAAACCGCTTGTCCAGCGTAGCGATTATGGGCAATTAGGGTCTCACCAAACCAATCGACGCGGAGTCGGCTTTCGCCGAGTGTTTTACACCACACTATTCGCATTTAGCCGATCGACCGTCTCCGCGATTGACCACCTGCGTTAAGCAGTCTCACCCTCCTTACGGCCGTAGAAACGCTCGATCGGCTGCGATTTGCTACCGCAACAGTTGTAAAGCGGCGGTCGGCTCTCCCGTGCTCCGTCCTGCCGTCGAGACGTCAGACAGCACGTGTACAGCCGCCGAGTCCGACGAACAGATAGATAGGACAGCGGGTGATCGGCAATCGTAAATCTCATTTTTGGAGACTAGTTGTTAGTAACTAGTTTGAAATTGAACAGACGTGTATGATTACGACAGTATTACTTCGTGTTGTCAGATCTATTGCAGATTTTAATGTGGGTAATAATTCAAATGAATAAATACAAACGCATTAGTAGCTACTTCGGCCGTCATCGGCTCTTTTCGGCCGTCGTCAGCTATGTTCGGCCGTCGAAGACGCTGAACGGCTTCCGCCAGCTCTGACCGGTTCTTACCGTAGGTACTCGGCCGTGATCGGAGCCGTTCAACTCTTTCCGGCACCGTACGGCGGTATTAGGAGATTTAGGAATGCGAACTTAGGGAAAACGCCGTTTTCCCGTCGAAAGACGTCGTTTCGCGTGGGCCGAGCCGATTTACGATGTCCTCGCTCTTATTGCGTTGACATAAAGCTTTTTCCGTACGCGATTAGCCGAAACGGCGTCGACTAGTTTGGTGAGATCCTTACCCCCTAATGAGTCTTTACGCTTAGTTACAAGGAGAGGCCTGGGTCCAGCAGCATTTCAGATTCTTAAGCAAACACTGAGCATTATTTGATTAGGAAGTCAATATTTCATGATAGAAAGTTTTACTTTCTAAGAAAAGTTGAGTAAGAATAGGGCTTCAAATATTCGAAAATTTCGATTAGAGTAGCGTTTGACAACTAGGCAGGAGATAAGTCACGAATAGTAAGGAAAATTTACTGACGTGTGTTTTAAAGTACCTGTAGGCTAATTATGAGCTGAATTGAAACCTGTTAATTCAATTCCGAAGTCGGCTGACCTATGAATAAGTTTTGATCTTCGCAATTACGGTCCCTACAGGTCAGATAATATGGCGAGCGATGATTTCTATTCCTAATATTACTCACCGTTTTTTAACAAAGTTTTCTTTTTCGTCGTTAAAGGTCAGACCAAACTCCTCATCATCATCAATGGTGGGGTTGTCTTTGAACGCCTCGGGTTTCTTGTATAGCCCGCCTGCAGGCACCTGAAGCAAAAATATGTATAATTGATGTAGCCATTACTTTACATTTAATTAAAGGCACACCTGCAGCCAAAAAAATAATGAAGAAGCAAAGTTAGGCTTAGGAAAGGACTAAGTAGATTAAATAATTAAATAAGGACGAGAAGTAACGAGGATTTCAATGTTGTGGACTCGTACTACACTGCCGCCCTATTAGTGTATAGAAAGCAGTATTTGCTATGAAACTCCGTAGAAAAAAGCCGTCTTTGGCCCTAGAACTTAGGGCAGCTTTTTGCTATAGCGTTCATAGCAAATACTGCTTTCTTAAATACTGCTGATTTATGAGCAGAAGTGTCACTGTAGGCTACATCCATTGGTGCGTATTGTACAACGCTGGCCCAGGACAATAGGGATGATGACTGTAGTTAAAATAAATTATTTAATATTATGCACGACATAATACACGAAGAAATTATTACTAAGATGTAGATTGCAGTCATTTTTGTACAGAACTTCTATTCAATAAATTGAAAAGAACTTAAAAGAGTAGGTCATTTGGCAGTACTCAAACGTGACGTCACATTTGAGTATTTCATATAATTAATATAAAATTCCATAGTGGTGATCGTTTTGACAGTTCGATAAAAGATGCAAAAAAAAGATAAAAAAGATGCTGATTTGACTTGCCAGTCATCATCCCTATTGTGTTGATTTGCACTTAATAGGTACTTTCGAGCATGGGATTCTCGGATCAGTCTAGGGTTTACGAAACACACATTATGTACAGTGTGCCTTATCTGTTGTCTTAGTACCTGTGCGGGGACTGAGACCGTGGGCTGCGAATCCAGTCCGTTCGGCCGCCATTTTGGTTTGGCACGCGTCAAGATGGCGTCTTCGAATTTATAAGGGAACCTCTCTAGCGGCGGCTTGGGCTTGTGGATGGATTTGAAAACATCTTTTTGAGACCTACAAGTTGAAATAAAATGTAAAACCCTGATTAATACAAATTTTTTTTTTTGGTAAACTTATTAATCTTATTATTCAAGCTCTATCGAATGAGAACAAGATACATAAGGGCGTGTAACATATTTATGCGGCCTTAATAGCGGAAGATACTCGTAATTGACGGTGACTGTGCTTAGGTATAACGTTATTTAGGTATTTTATTAAATAGGTACCTATACACATACAGGGTGTAATCGTTAAGTGTGGCCAGACCATAATTCCGTAAATATGACATATATCAGAAAACTTCCAACTAATATCGAAAGTACTTTACCCAACGAGTAAAATTACACTAATAACTTTTTTAAAATAAAATCAGAAATATCTCAAATATTAACTTCAAACCCTTCCATACATTTAGTACGTAACCGTTCATTCAAAGACTAGTTTAATACGAATATTTTTTTATTTGCGGGTGTCCAATGGATGCGGACGGCTCACGACCGATCTTTGTGGAACTCTCTGGGGGAGGCCTATGTCCAGCAGTGGACGTCAATTGGCTGATGATGATGATGATGATGATTTTTTTATTTAAGGATAAATGTTAGATTAATTATGTCAGTATTATTATTTTATTACAATGTATTCGTACAAATAACGAATCTCTAACAGTTTTATCTCTTACGACACCCGACTTTCTTTAAGGTGTAGTCGTCATACTAAATGTATGGGAGCGTTTTAAGTTAGTATTTTTAATATTACTTCATCTATTTAGAAAAAGATATTAATGTAATTTTACTCGTTGGGTAACGTACTTTCGATATCAGTTGGAAGTTTTCTGATATCTGTCATATTTACGAAATTATGGCCTGGCCACACTTAACGATTACAACCTGTATAAAATCTCTTCATAACAATAACATTTGTTTGCAAGTTTGTACCTATACCAAATATGTACGAGTAGGTATCTTACTTAGAGTTTGTGCTTTTTAAATGTACAGTCGGTTGCAAAAATATAAGGCCCATTTAAATGAATGAATTAATAAATTGGGTAGGTATACTAATTGGGTAGGGTTTGTTGCTAAATAGTACGCCTAAGTATTTGATTATTTGCCGCAAAAATTTTGCCAAGATCTGAATATTACCCGATAAAAGCAGAAGGAGGCTTTTTAAGCGGCGAAAACCCGTCCACTGTAGGCTTCGTCGGCAACGGGACGATCCCAAAGTCATCTTCATCGAAAAAGTCTTGGAAATGAACACTAGGCTTAAACTCCTTACTGTCGTTGCCTGGTTTCTCTATCACTGGCTCTTCCTTCGACTCCGTCTTGTTACTATCCTCATTATTCAATGTTTGAGACAAGGAAGTGCCTATTTTTAAGGAGTCGGGATTCGTTTGATTGGCATAGTCGCTGGTGTTCTTCGAGATGGGGTAAAGCGTCGTGATGTTGTCGGGCTCCTCCTGAGTCTCTGTGACGCCGTAGCATGATACACTAGCCAGCAGCAGGAAGGTCCATATTGTTAACTGAAACAGTAAGACGGTAGATATATTTATTAGAGTAAACTAAGAACTTATACTGTTTGTCCGTCTGCTTGTTTGTCTGCAGCTTAGTTTAGTGGCTATGTTTATTTTCTACATTGTGCACGTTCACCGACTGTTGTTACTGTTTTACCTAGGTATTCTTCTAGTTCCTATTTTAATTTTTGACTTTTAGCTCGGTGTTGCCTTGTAAACCATTGGCATCTGACACGACACATGCTGAGTGGCATCCTTTTGGTGTTCAAATCCTTACTGTTTATACTTGTATTTATGGTTTTGTACTGTATGGCACCAAATAAACCATTCTTATTCTTATAATCCTGAAAATCCTGAAACTAAATGTCACGACACCGGGGATCGTAGACGAGGCGGGACTGTGGCCTCGCCCCTGCCGCGGCAAATACCTGCACGACGGTTACTTACTGATTTGGGTGAAAGTGGTTGCGTAAGAGCGTGTACGCGGGCCCATTGTGCGATGCCACGAATTTTCTCATGATTCATGATTTTTAGATGCGTTTAATTAAGAATGTTGTCGTTGTATTCTAGCCATTTTTTCCGCAACTCGACATCAATCGTGCCTATTTTGCGTGGTCCCAACGCTGGCCCAGTACTTGTTGGGGACTTCACATACACCCTTGAATTTCTTCGTAGGTGTCTGCAGGGTTCCTCACGATGATTTTATTTCCTTCACCGTACAGCACTTAAGATTATACTCAATTAAGAATGTAGATATTCAATTCAGTAGTAGGTTGTGCCCGCGACTTGTCTGCACACATACAGGCTATTTCCGCGATAAAAAATATCCTATGTCCTTTGTCTGATTTCAAATTTCCTTCATACCATATTAAATACACTTCATATTGTTTTTAATTAAAAAATATGTCGACATACTTATTAGAGTGCACCCTAACCATCTGAATTTTGTTTTTCACCACACTGCTTGGAAACAGGCTTGTTTATTGTCCATTAATTTCAGAGCGCGGAACTGCGTTTTAAAGGTACCTACTCTAGAGTGCAAAGTAACTTTTTTATAGGTAATCTTTTGCACAGCCTAAAGCAATAAATCAATAATATATTCTGCCTAAAAATGCAATGAACATTTTGCCATTGAATGTGTAGATTCAAAACACGTTAAATTTAAGTAAGTAAGATCACACAGTTTCTTGATTTTTTATTATATGTTTATTACCTACTTTTAATGAAGACCAAATTGGAATACGCCATTTTAACCATATTTTGGTGCGAGGTATAATGCCTGCACTGGGTTTCGAATAACAGTTTACATAGACGCTAATAACGTAAAAACTTCTTATTATTCTCACAAATTGATCAGAGAGGTAATAGTACATTGTGCATCAAGGGAGGTAAGTACGGAATTACTAACGAGAGTGTTAGAAGCCCGACGCCATTAGGCGGAGGGCTTTTATGACTCGAGTTAGTATTCCGCTTACCGACCGTGATGCATACAATGTTTTTCATCACACTTGCCAACCAAAAAATAAGTTTTAAGACATAATATTATTAAATGACGTACTGACATTTCTATTACTCCCTAGGGAATTTCACTTTTCTATTATTCCCGCTAAGCGCGCAAGCAATGGCGCGCTTAGACAGCAAGTGTGATGAAAAGATAGTTACCCCACGATTTTAGCATGATTCGATCAAAAAAAGCCGAAACAAGGACAAATAATTGTAATCAAACAATGGAAACAAACACTATGCTTAAGTTAATCGGAATTTAACCTGATCATGGCAACTCTCGTGCATTTTTGCCAGGTTTTTGAACCGGTATGGCATACCAGTGCAATTATACTTTTGGTACAGGTGTTTCTTTGGAAGAAAATACTCTCGCTCGGAGGAAAGTTCATTCTCTAGAAACTTGCTGTTTTGTGGGACTTCGTGACTGATCGTTGAGAGATATTAAAAGAATACATTTTTTCCTTGATATTTAGAGTTCCGCACCGCAGTAAACTAGGAACCCTTATAGTTTCGCCATGTCCGTCTGTCCGTCCGCAGCATAGCTCAGTGGCCATTAGTACTAGAAATATGCAATTTGGTCAAGCTGACAAAGTGTTAAAAAGTAGAATACTTTTAAAATAAAACTATTTAGAATATAATCGGCCCAGCCGTTTTTGGATAACCACGGAAGCCTACACTGAGCATGGCCCGACATGCTCTTGGCCGATGTATGGCCGTAACTCCCATTAGACCGTATCTGATCCGAGTTATGCTATGCGTTAGGTACTGCGTCAAGTCTCGGTCATGCTTTTGTAGAAAAAAGCTCTCTCCACTGTGAATAAAATTTAAGTATTGTTTATGTAGTATTTTATTATGTAGGTAGACCTATGTAGAGTATAACGCAACAATATATGCCATACTAAATATAGGCATGTTATGCTCGTTATTTCGTAACAAGTTCGTCATACCGTCTTTATGGGAGGATTCTTTCGATAGCTATTACTTATCTATGCCCTTGACAAATCGTAGTATCTATCTAGTATCTACTTACCTACTAACAGCAAAGATCTAAATATCGCTTGTAAATCTAATACGGGCGATCAATTAAGCCAGGCATGGCATTCATCAGTGTAATCATTTCATTTATTGCACAAAAATCATGGATTACGAGGTTTTTTTTTAAGTTACACTTCATTTTTTAAGATTTTCGGAGCAGCAATGTAAATACGAACATATGTTATTATTGATATGGCAGTTATGTCATCTACTTTTGGAATTAGCTGTCAACGAGCGTTTAACTTGAGTATGTTGCTCTACATTGCGCGCCGAATTATTTTGTATGGATAATTTTGTTGCTCTAATTTTAAGTAAAAGTTATCTAAATGTACTTATTATGTCCTAAACTAACACCCTTTAAGAGTTTCGCCCGTATTAGACTTACACCCTGTATATGTACGAGCAGTTATGATAAAGTAACTAAGTCATCTTATCGTTTACCTTAGTAGATAAATGATTATTTCTGATAAACAGATATTTTAGAAAGATGACAAGTATTATACCGACACTTCGGGAACCTTTAACGCGTCGAAATTTCATTACTCTTAGTTTAGATTATTCAGTGTAGCAGTCGAGTTACAAGATTTGATTAAAGTGATAACGATTTCCGTTTCCTAACTAAACAAAATTTTCATTGGTCACCTATTTTGGTCTTCTATATTTTTCAGTATTCTACTCCATTGCTTTAATTTTTCCGAAACTCCTTGCATAATGTATTCTCATACCATTATAAATTAATCCCATCAAAAACAATACTTGTCAAAAAAAACCAAGACTCGCAACTCAGTTGTTCTGCGGTAAAAAGTTGTGAGATCCATGTAATACCAAGTCGGTGATTAATTTATTCAGTCTCTACTTAAGCGACTTTCTGTCTTAATACGTCCAGTCTCTTAAGACCACGATCGTGGTCCATAACATCATTGAAAATCAATTGTGTCTGGAATCTCCGTACTCGAAGCATTAAGTTGTTACGTAATAATTAACAGCGTCTTATACTGACGCATATCAATATTAAAATTATTTAATGTTTTATATAAATATATTGAGACTTGGCCATCGCCTGAAAACACATGTAAATTCTATCGCCTGAAAACACGTGTAAATTCAATTATTTAGTGAATGGTTACTGAAAATTTCAGTCTTCTAGTTTTATCCACAACGATGTTTCAGGGGGTCGAAAAATGCCTGAATTGCTTCGAGAAAAGGATGGTACGGCCGTGACGCTTTTTTGTTCGACTTGGTGGGTGTCCCCAGATATACATACAAAAAATATTAACAACAACAATTAATAGCACAATCTTTCTGCTTTAAATACCTTAAGGTTGACTGGTAGAGAAACTAGAGAAATGCGTTATGGCATTTAATAATGAAGTTTAAATCAATAAATAATATATATGAATACCTACAGAAACAGAATAGTACCAACCCTAGCACAACAACATTCGCAAACATAATTACCTACGTAATAGAATGAATTGATAGAGCACACTTTCGCGACCTAACTCCTCATAATCACGGTAAACTGAACCTTAAGTATTTTTTCATCACACCTGTTCGGTAAGCGCCGGCATTTCTGTTATAAAAAATATAAATTTAAGTCATCATTTTGAGAAATGATTTAGACCATTTTAGAGTAGTTTTGTGAAAATATATTGTTTCATTTACTTTTTTTGCCTCACAGGTGTGATGAAAAACATTGTTCGGCTTGCAGTCGTTCACAATTTCTTATTTACCGCCCTTAATACACAAGGTAACTATGAACGTCTCAAGGAGTGTTTGATTAGATGAAATGTACTTAGGCAAGAATGGTGCAACTGCAAACTATTAATTCACACCATTCTGATGATTCCGGATATCTATTATTACGGTTTTATAATGAAAGGGATTCAAGCGGTTTATGATAGTCAGTATAGTCACGCGTTTACCGTTTATCGTGCTACTCCTCACGTTCACACTTGCACACTTGTTGGAACCTGACGGCAATAACGGCAAACGATTAAAATACGTGCTATCATAAGCCTGATGTCGTAGTTATAAAACACGACATGGAAAAAAAACATTAGTGTAATTTTAGATAAATCTGAGTGCAACGACTAAAATTTACTCGGATATAAAATAAAATAATGGATGTATGTTCGATCATAAGTTGAATTATCTTTCCAACTGATAGAAGTTTATTAGGTAGGTACTTTGTTATCATTTCTAGGAGTCTTCTATGACGCAATTACGAGTAGATCTTATCAACCAGTGATTACATTGTAAATATTATCGATATGCAGGTAGCTAAGTCATGCAGCTTCTAAGGAAATATTTCCTGGGTGGTTTCCATAACGCACAAATGCGATTCAGTTTAGGTCGAGAAAAAGGCACAAGGCTATACGAGCCGTATATCTCTGTCCCTTTCCCTGAACCTACACTGAATCGCATTAGTACGTCATCGCAACATTGGTATGGTACGTCTTTACAATATTTACCTACTGTTTCTACAGCTTGTTTTTTTTGTCCGGCCATGCCATTGATATAAGATGGGCCACGCCCTCTCTGTCATCTGTTTCACCATGGTAACAGACGCCGCACGCGACCGTTGTAAAATTATTGTTTCAGGCGTCTATATGAAGGGTCCACGGGAAAAACATGATCAGTGCTTAAAAAAATCATGACAAATTCACACCTTATTCTGTTAAAAGTAAGGTGGTTTTTTCGTCTGTAATTTGAATTGACTAGACATGTTCTTTCCGTGGACCCTTCATATCTTAGGCTACAGTTACCGCTTGTCATAGGACGGGCTGTGTTTGTTTGCCACCAACATAAAATTTACCTATTGTAAGAGCTTTACGGCTTTACGCATCTACTGATGTACCTAGTAAATACTGTAACCGCTCACTTGCTTCATGTAGCTTTTGTTACATGTCATCACTCTTATAAAATTTAACATAGACACGTCTATCGCAAAAATCAAAGCAAGTTTGTGGATAAATAGCTACTTTTTTCAACAAACAACGGTACTAAACATGACAACGGTATTTTAAAACCGGGATCAGAAGGGGATTCGAAACTATTGTTGACACAAAAAAATGACACAACATTTACCAAGAAAAGAGTTGTTTATAGATGTAGTGAGTGACTAATTAAGTATTGTCTGTAAGTCTCTGCACTTATAGCATGAATAGGTATATGAATATAACTATGAATGTATCCTAGAATTCCTAGATTGACTTATACACTGTTGTGTCAACAGTACTTTCGAATCCCATTCTAGGGTGAATATGCCCGCCTTCCACTGAGAGCGGAGCAGACTCATTAATGGTTCCGTTTCACGTTCATCGCTCGCTAAGCACTAGTATTCAGATAACGGCTGCCAGTCACAGCAGCAGTGAAACCTCATGTCAAGAAATAACGAAAATTCTTCTAGAACTTGAGACACTTGTGATAACCTTTAGAAAATATAAAGCAATAACGTTATTTTTATTAATTATATTTTGATGGCAAATAATCACACCGACCATCCAATAGTAAGCGGTAACCTACGGTGGTCTCTGACGAGTAAAAGCGATATTTTAAAATTGTCGCACCTGTTTAAGTTATGGTTAAGAAATGAAATATGGACACACTTATAATTTTTATACATTTAATTAAATATTTAAAATAAAAAGTGACTTACCATCATGCGGCACCCACGTATGAACTAAATTACTTTTCCCAAACGTCATACTTATAACCTCCATTGTCACCCTACGTGCACAGAGAAAAGGGCAGCTATTGCAATTTTTATCACAATACACGCGAGACTTACGCTCACCAAAACCAGAATACTTAAATACCTAACTAAATGCGGAGTGGACTTAGTTACTTTAGTATTCTAGTTAAATGCCTACGAACAAATAAAACATGGAAGCCGCACGCTGAATATTATTTGATAATTATCACCCCTCTTCAATTTATCACGGTCATGAATATAAGGAGGATCCTCTCAATGGATCGAAACATCGAACAATTATTCACTTGGCCTAATTTACTTGATTAACCCGTTTCGCTAAATAAATATTTAAAAACGTGGAGACGTATAAATCATAGTTAAACTGGTTACCGTGATCGTTCAATTCATCTGCTCAAAACGCGACATGAATAGTGGAAAAGGCGATTTTCCGGCGAGCGAACAGGCGTGCGCGCACGCATTGTCTTTGCTAATGGGAGATTGCCGGTTTACTCACGCTTCTGAGTTATGTAATTTTCTGAAGGCACACCGTGCCTGTAAATGACAAATGACAACTAACATTGTTTTTAAACGGTTTTTATTAACTTCACCGCGTATCAACTGTCGTCGATGCTTCAAATCTTGTGATCGATTTTTCGACCACTTCTACTGCACCGAAATCAATAAAATTTGGAACTCTTATCAAGTCCCCATGACAATGCAATATTATAATATTTGTATCCTTGTATCCTCAAAGCCTGATGCTGCAGACGTACTGCTTACCTTAACCGAGAGTGTTAGACACGTGAAAATGAAAGTATAGCATGTTTGGCATAATCAAATACTAACAGCCTGATCTTGACTTCCAACTCCTCACTCCTGATGCTGCAGTACTGCCCACAATAACCGCAAGGCTTATCTTTTATCGATATCTTGATTTTAAAGAAGTTCTTTAGATATTAAGTAGAAACATCCGAAATTTATACTAACTTCCAACTCCTCAAATCTGATACTCCAGTGTTACTGCCTGCCACAACCGCTAGGTTTAGGTATATGTAGATTTTGAAGTTCTGCTTTAGATATTTGGTAGAAACATACGGATTTAATTAGCATCATCATCATCATCATATCAGCCGAAAGACGTTCACTGGTGAATATGGGGCTCGCCCAAAAGATTGCAACAAGGACCGGCCCTGTGCCAGCCGCATCCAGACCTTCACCAGAATCAATTCAATCTTCAATGAATCACATAGGGCGAGCCGTCGGGCCTGCGGCCCTCCAGCTAATAGAGTGACAGCGTGAGTGGATCACGTAGGGCGAGCCGTCGGGCCTGAGGCCCTCCAGCTGATAGAGTGACAGCTTGAATGAATCACATAGGGCGAGCCGTCGGGCCTGCGGCCCTCCAACTGATAGAGTGACAGCGTGAGTGGATCACGTAGGGCGAGCCGTCGGGCCTGCGGCCCTCCAGCTGATAGAGTGACAGCGTGAGTGGATCACATAGGGCGAGCCGTCGGGCCTGCGGCCCTCCAGCTGATAGAGTGACAGCGTGAGTGGATCACGTAGGGCGAGCCGTCGGGCCTGCGGCCCTCCAGCTGATAGAGTGACAGCGTGAGTGGATCACGTAGGGCGAGCCGTCGGGCCTGCGGCCCTCCAGCTGATAGAGTGACAGCTTGAATGAATCACATAGGGTGAGCCGTCGGGCCTGCGGCCCTCCAGCTGATAGAGTGACAGCGTGAGTGGATCACATAGGGCGAGCCGTCGGGCCTACGGCCCTCCAGCTGATAGAGTGACAGCGTGAGTGAATCACGTAGGGCGAGCCGTCGGGCCTGCGGCCCTCCAGCTGATAGAGTGACAGCTTGAATGAATCACATAGGGCGAGCCGTCGGGCCTGCGGCCCTCCAGCTGATAGAGTGACAGCGTGAGTGGATCACGTAGGGCGAGCCGTCGGGCCTGCGGCCCTCCAGCTGATAGAGTGACAGCGTGAGTGGATCACGTAGGGCGAGCCGTCGGGCCTGCGGCCCTCCAGCTGATAGAGTGACAGCTTGAATGAATCACATAGGGCGAGCCGTCGGGCCTGCGGCCCTCCAGCTGATAGAGTGACAGCGTGAGTGGATCACATAGGGCGAGCCGTCGGGCCTACGGCCCTCCAGCTGATAGAGTGACAGCGTGAGTGAATCACGTAGGGCGAGCCGTCGGGCCTGCGGCCCTCCAGCTGATAGAGTGACAGCTTGAATGAATCACATAGGGCGAGCCGTCGGGCCTGTGGCCCTCCAGCTGATAGAGTGACAGCGTGAGTGAATCGCGTAGGGCGAGCCGTCGGGCCTGCGGCCCTCCAGCTGATAGAGACACAGCGTGAGTGGATCGCGTAGGGCGAACCGTCGGGCCTGCGGTCCTCCAGCTGATAGTGACAGCTTGAATGAATCACATAGGGCGAGCCGTCGGGCCTGCGGCCCTCCAGCTGATAGAGTGACAGCATGAGTGAATCGCGTAGGGCGAGCCGTCGGGCCTGCGGCCCTCCAGCTGATAGAGTGACAGCGTGAGTGAATCTTGTAGGGCGAGCCGTCGGGCCTGCGGTCCTCCAGCTGATAGAGTGACAGCTTGAATGAATCACATAGGGCGAGCCGTCGGGCCTGCGGCCCTCCAGCTGATAGAGTGACAGCGTGAGTGAATCGCGTAGGGCGAGCCGTCGGGCCTGCGGCCCTCCAGCTGATAGAGTGACAGCGTGAGTGGTTCGCGTAGGGCGAGCCGTCGGGCCTGCGGCCCTCCAGCTGATAGAGTGACAGCGTGAGTGGTTCGCGTAGGGCGAGCCGTCGGGCAAGCAACCCTCCAGCTGATAGAGTGACAGCGTGAGTGTTTCGCGTAGGGCAAGCCGTCGGGCCTGCGGCCCTCCAGCTGATAGAGTGACAGCGTGAGTGGTTCGCGTAGGGCGAGCCGTCGGGCCTGCGGCCCTCCAGCTGATAGAGTGACAGCGTGAGTGGTTCGCGTAGGGCGAGCCGTCGGGCCTGCGGCCCTCCAGCTGATAGAGTCACAGCGTGAGTGGAACGCGTAGGGCGAGCCATCGGGCCTGCGGCCGTCCAGCTGATAGAGTCGCAGCGTGAGTGGATCGCGTAGGGCGAGCCGTCGGACCTGCGGCCCTCCAGCTGGTAGAGAGACAGCGTGAGTGGTACGCGTAGGGCGAGCTGTCGGGCCTGCGGCCCTCCAGCTGACAGAGTGACAGCGTGAGTGAATCGTGTAGCGCGAGTCGTCGGGCCTGCGGCCCTCCAGCTGATAGAGTCACAGCGTGAATGGAACGCGTAGGGCGAGCCGTCGGGCCTGCGGCCCTCCAGCTGATAGAGTGACAGCGTGAGTGAATCGCGTAGGGCGAGCCGTCGGGCCTGCGGCCCTCCAGCTGATAGAGTGACAGCGTGAATGAATCACATAGGGCGAGCCGTCGGGCCTGCGGCCCTCCAGCTGATAGAGTGACAGCGTGAGTGGTTCGCGTAGGGCGAGCCGTCGGGCCTGCGGCCCTCCAGCTGATAGAGTGACAGCGTGAGTGGTTCGCGTAGGGCGTGCCGTTGGACCTGCCGGTTGATGAGACTGAGAGTATGAGTATACTCCTCGGGTTCGCGTCGGGCGAGCCGTCGGGAATACGGCCCTCCGGTTGATAGGCTGACAGCGTAAGTGGTTTGCGTAGGACATGCACTCGGACCTGCGGTCCTCCAGTTAATGGACAGAGAGTGTGAGTCTCTCGGATTCACGTAGTGCGTGCCATAGTGCCGTCAGACCTGTGGCCCAACGGTTGATAGATTGCATGGATTGACCCTTATAGGCCTCGGTTCGCGTCGGACTTTCTGTCAGACCTGCGGTCCTCAGGTCGGTCGACTGAGAGAATGAGTTCATATTTTATAGTGTCGAAATTCGACTTGTATAATGTGAACAATATAAATATTTAAACTTGGTTTTCGCAATAAACCAAATTGATTGATATATTTCTTATTGTCAGATCTCTGTTATCTAAGGTACTTATTGTATGAATAATACGTCCATTTGAGACACTTCGGGCATTCAAGCTTACATTAACCACGGCCAGCCTTTGGTTTTCATTTGTCGATCGAGATATTTAATAAAAAAAAAATTGTGTCGGATTTCTAAAAATATCTATTCATCAGAGATTCGCCTCCCATAAAATAATGTCCATTACGTTTACATAGTGTCCTGATTCGTGATGAAAGCGTGAGAGTTTAAACGCTGCTTAGCATGCATAATTGTACGAGTATTACATATTACCAACAACATCTTTGATCTAGAATAAATAGGTATGGTATAGGAAATTAACTTAACAATTGTACTAAAAACTTGAAAATAAAATAAGTAAAAAAAGTTTTAAGATAAACGGTTTTTATTGCACCAAAAACTAGAAAATAAAAATTTGTTATAACTAACCATAGATGCTACTTTCTGTAGATTACTCACGTGAAACTATTATCACTGTAGTCTTCCCAAGTCGGATGCAGAAAGCTACGTTTAGCCTCTATGTCAGTGGATTAAAAAGCGTTACCTAATCGGAAACTTTTACCAAACTAAAATAAAAACGTGGGGCGTTATTATAAAGAAACAAACAAGTTTAAAATATGTAATTGTAGCTTTAATTTTGCAAGTAATCGTCCATCTGTTCCATCTCTTCTGCAGAGGTAAATATCTTTTATAAAGGCCAGAAAAAAACTTATTACACTATTGCTGTCTTGATTTCTATGTGTGTTCTTAAATAACTATAGTGACTTAATCACAATTGCGTACGCCCCACGTTTTTATTTCAGTTTGGTAAAAGTTTCCGATTAGGTAACGCTTAATCCACTGTTTGTACTCGTTCTCGTATTTTGTGCTTAGGTATCCTTACAATTCAAACTAAATTAGTACGCCAAACCATCAAAGACTACAGCTGCGGTAATTTTCAATGCATAACAAGTATAGGTATAATAAGACATAGTTGCTTGTATACGATATTCGCAAATATTTATCCTATGTTCATATTTTCTACTAACACTATACTGATAGTACCATCAATCAGATATTCACATTATTTTATCGATTTGGAACAGGGACTCTCGACCGTATTTAGCTCAATTTTTAGTTTAATTTACCCTGCACTATACACGGTGGAATTTAATCGGTGAACAGGAACCCATTTTTCTAATTCAGTAATCGATGGCGGTCACGTTTATGTAGTACTTAAGTGGAACCAAGTTTTTTTTTAGCATAATTTTTTTTTATGTTGAAATTAAAATTTATTGTCACCCTACTAATGGTTTAGTCTGAAAAGTTTAATACCTCTTTTCAAACTATCAGCCATAGAAACTTAAAACATAAATGAGCAATAACCACTCACAAGCTTTAATTTTTGCGATAGACTCTATTCCTATGTAAAATAAAAGCGATGCATGGCTGATAGTTTGAAAAGAGGTATGAAACTTTTCAGACTAAACCATTAGTAGGGTGACAATAAATTTTAATTAAAGTTTAATTTCAACATAAAAATTTGTTATGCTAAAAAAAAAACTTGGTTCCACTTAAGTACTACATTAACATGACCGCCATCGATTACTGAATTAGAAAAATGGGTTCCTGTTCACCGATTAAATTCCACCGTGTATTATCGCTTTCCCCAAGAAGTGAGCATTGGTCAAGGTTATACGTTGGTTATTATTGTCGGTGCGCTAATGCATGCACCTTCCTTTTTTCATAGCAACATATTTACATCATTTTATGCATATACTATTGTATTATGCAACCGATACAGGCACGAAATGCCACACATTGTTAAGTAACATATTAAATCGCGATTTCGATATAATTACACTCACAGAGACATGGCTATGTGATGGAATATTCGACTCGGAATTTTGCGACTCGCGATATGACATATTCCGTCTAGACCGGGATTTAGAACTTTCTGGTAAAAAAACAGGTGGGGGGGTTGTTATATGTGTTAAGCGCGGTTTAAATGCCTACGCTCCTCTAGAATGGGCTTGTCCGCCTTCGGAAATATTATGGGTAACCATTCCATCCCGGTATATAAGTGCTGATACCGATTTACATGTTGCATGTACTTACATACCGGGACATTATTCTACTCAAATTCGTGACATCGATGACTTTTTGTGTACAGTCGACAAAATTTTTAATCATGTTAATAATTACCACTGTTTAATTTTAGGTGATTTTAATTTACCCTGTATTACATGGGGAAGCAAAGGCCCAGTGGTATTAAATCAAGGCGCCTCAGAAACACAAAATTGTGCATATCGTTTAATAGATAAACTAAGCTTACTCGGTTTCACTCAACACAATACCCTAACTAACTCACATGGCAACGTCCTTGATTTAGCGTTTAGCAATTTCCCTCTAAACTTGATTGAGTCTGACTCGCCTCTTTTACCTCTGGATTGTTTCCACCGTGCATTTACGATCGACGCCTCTGATATATCTATTGAACCTATGAGGCCCAATATACGCACCCGAATCGTATATAGCAGGGGAGACTACACCGCTATTAACAAATACCTAAACAGCGTGGACTGGCACACTGAACTAACTGATCATAGTCCCGACGTTGAAACAGCCGTCAAAACACTTTACAGTCACCTTTCAATATGTATAAATAAATACATACCAAAAAAAAACACAACATCTCATCGAACATATCCAGTATGGTATACTAGTGCACTAATAAAAGTTATACGCGAAAAATCAAAGGCCCACTCTCGATGGAAACATTACAATAACCGGTTGGACTACTCTGAATTCTCATTACTTAGGACAAGACAAAAAAACCTGGAGGCTGAATGTTATAAAACTTATGTTAAAAAAATGGAAGCTAATATTAAACGCGATCCGAAACAGTTCTGGTGTTTCGTAAAGTCTAAACGTAACTGCCCGAATTATCCTAAATATGTTACTTATCAAGGGCATAAACATACTACTCCTGCAGGTATAACAACAGCATTTAATGAGTTCTTTCACAGCGTATTTGTCCCCCCTGCAACAGAGTATCCCACAATTACCTTGTCCCCACCACAGTCAGGTGCTATTAATCACACCTCCTGCCTAAGACTCTGCATTGAAGAAATTAATTTGGCCTTAAAACATCTTAATCCCAATAAAGGTGCGGGGAGTGATAATATACCATCATTATTCATCACTCGCTGTCACACTTCCCTGGCTCTTCCACTCTTTATCATCTATAATAGGTCGTTATCAGAAGGCACTTTTCCCCAATTATGGTAACAGGCACACATAGTACCCATACATAAAAAAAGCTCAAAGCTCAACGTAGAAAACTATAGACCGATTTCTATATTGAATGTGTTTAGCAAAGTATTCGAAAAGTTAGTATACAATACATTCTACTCCACCATTGTCACTAGCATACCGGTCGAACAGCATGGGTTCCTTAAACATAGATCAACAGCGTCCAATTTAACTATTTTTACTAACTACCTACTTAACAAAATGGAGACCAGTGGTCAAGTGGACGTGATATATACCGTTTTCGAAAAAGCTTTCGACCGAGTAGATCATCTAATCCTTCTCCAGAAACTCGCACACCTGGGAATACAAGGAGACCTGCTTCGGTGGATCAAGTCTTATCTTTTAAATCGGTCCCAAGCAGTTGTTGTGGGTGGTTATCGCGCAGACTTTGTGAATATTAGCTCTGGAGTCCCGCAAGGGTCTCATTTGGGTCCCCTTCTATACAATATATATTTATATGATATCTACACATGCTTTAAGCACTCCCAATTCCTCATGTACGCTGATGACACTAAGATTTTTTCCGAAATTCGTACGCTTTCACACTGTCAAAACCTTCAGGCAGACTTGGACCGGCTTTCTGACTATTATTTAGTTAATAGAATAAAGATTAACGTCACGAAATGCGAGCTCATATCCTTCACTCGTAAACGTACCAGTTTAATGTACCCTTACTGCATACAAGGTTCTTCCATTGCAAGGACACAGTCTATTCGGGATCTGGGTGTTCAATTAGATAGTAAGCTGACTATGAGGGAACATATTCGATGGCAAAAAGCGAGAACGTAGTAACCGCCAAAATGCAAACTTTTCACCAGAGCCAAAAAACTTTTCGATTTCAAGAAAAAAAATCATAACTCTTTCATTTATGAACAATAATTAAAAAATTAAAAAACAAGACTGCCGTTTTAAGCGAACTGAAAAGTAACAAATAATTCCTTCTTCAGGTTATATACATATTCATTTATTCATAAAATTACAATATTTATGTACATAGATTAAATCTAACTAATCTACTTAACCTAACCTATATCTAAGATTGGCCCTTGTGGCATTGTACCGAGGATACTGGCGGCATTTCCTCGCTGTATCGCAATACTGATGCGTTGTGCGAGGAAGTCGCCAGCTCTTCGGTCTCTAGTTACATCAACCAGACGTTTCGCGATCTCAGCAAACAATTTGCGTGCGCTGGGGCCCCAAGAACCTAAAGTTTCTACACCAAACGGTACAAAATCGTACTCTTTGCCGAGGCCCTTATATTTATTACGTTTTAAAAATTCGGCATTTTCAGCCGCAGCGGCTGCCTTAAACGTAGTTCGTTGAAGATGGGACGGTGCCAGGGTATCTACGCAAGTAGCATCCCATACCAACATCCGTCCCAAGCTCCAAGGAACCAAAGACACACCATCAGGTCTCTTACCATCATCCCTAATAATACCAGTAGGCTCAAGAAGAGCAGGTACGTTGATCGTGGCAAGAGACCTGCAGATTATGTCGTTAAGCGTCGCATGTCTGGAAATACGGCCTGCGCTTTTTTGACAACTTAGTCCGTGGTGTCCCAGTCGGTCCACGTCTGTGCCACAACAGCATAAGTGAGGGGTACATACCGCGGCCCCGAGTCTCAGGCCGGTTGCGAGCCTAAGAGAGGCCGGATCCAGGAAAGTACCAGTACTAGCCGAAGGATGGGCATGCAGCCAGTAACCAGCTTCCCGGGTTCCGACCGCCAAAAGTCTCGCACGATCTGGACCTGCAGAGCTGTTTAGAAGAGAATTGTATGTTAGATCACAATACACATTGTCCCAGCTCCTTTGCGATTTTAGGTTGTCAGGAAAATTTTTAGAAGGGCAAGCAATTTTGAATGCATTTTTGGCGTCCTCCAAACCCGCAGTCTCACAGTTAATAGGCAGAGCCCTTAGGATCTTTCCTGTGAGATCAGACGTGCTGTGGACGGATGCCAAAAATGCAGGAGAAGCCACACATGAAATTTTTCGTATCCCTAAACCCCCATACCGTATAGGGAGGGATGCTTGTGACCAGGAACGCTCCGTTAGCTGAATATTTAGAATTTTTTCTATGGTAATTTTGATTAAGTCGTCTAAAGGTGTTAATAAATTAATATTTTTCCAGAACGGACAGCAACGGAGCACGTATGTCAATTTAGGGACAAAAAGACAAAACTTAAGAATCGCAAGAGCATAATGAGGGCTAATTTCGAGTAGACGATTTGCGTGATTTTGGAATTTAGAAATCGAGTTAGAAATATAATCGGGAAAGGATTCTTCAAAAATAGGAGAACCCAGGAGGCAAAGTGAATATTTGTCTACTATTTTTATACCAGGAGTCAGACAATCAAATTTGGATTTTAAAACAGTCAAACTATAGGAAGTCTTTTGAATAAAGAGTTCGCATTTACTATAATTTAGTTCTAAACCAATATTTTCAAAATTAGTTTTGATAAGAGACAAATCGGACAGTACGGTATCCACGTCACCTCCTAGGGTCCCATCGTCTAGATACCAGACATTAAATTTTGATTTAATTTTTTGTATTATGTGATTTATGGCTAAACTGAAAATTGCTGGCCCAAGGGGGTCACCTTGCTGACATCCCACCTCAGATGATAATTGGTGGGACTTGTATAGTAATTTAGATGGATCTGCATAGCAGAGATAAAGGTAATTATAGAGTTCGGGAATTTGTTCCTTTACTTCTGCCAGCAAAGTGTCCCTATTTACCGAATTAAAGGCGTTTTTTACATCAATTTTGACTACAATTTCACAATCATCGTGTGAAAGATAGGTGCGTAAAGCATGGACGGCTGCTTCGCACCCACCTTTCGTGCCAAAACCTAACTGAACTGGTTCGAAAATAGACTGTAATTTTGACTTAACGTGTCTAACCGCAATTTTGGATGCCAAACGACGTAGAGTTGACCCAACAGCAATAGGCCTCACCCCTCCGTCCTTTTTTGAAAGGGCAATCAAGTTAGCGCCAAAGAAAAGTGGGACAATTTGCGAGTTGATTTTGCCTGAAAACATGAAATTTATTAATTTAGTAAGGGAACAGACGAGCTGTTCACCTGCGTCGCCCGAACAATGAGAGGTTAGATCCTTCAAATGTTGGGGTGAGATCCCATCCAGGCCAGCCGCCGAACCGGTTTTGAAAGAATTTATAGCGTCGATGACGTCCTTCGCTTCGATTCGGAGGCAGGCCCGGTCAGCTGTGGGTGGGTCTAACTGGTACGGGGTTGCAGGAGCCGGGGGATGTTTTGATCGTAAGGCCGAGAGAGTGTCAGCAGTATCTGGCGACAGTACGTCACTTGTGAATAGTAGACGAGCGGCACTTTTAAGATCGCCGTCGCTAATTTTATTTTCGATTAACTTAATTCTGTTGTAGGTGGATGAGGCACACCTATTTAGCGAAAACTGTGGAGTTATATTCGAAACACAATTGTTTTTGATTTTTTGCGTCAAGGAAATTGCCTCATCTTTTTTGACATGGAGGGTATTAAACGAAAACGTAAAAAGTTTATGCCAATCATCAATTTGGTTGTTCTCCACACATTTCGTAATCAGGCCAGAAAGGTGTCTAGCGACGGAAATCCTGGCGCCGCGCGGAACTCTTTTAACAACGGGCACATTATTCTTTAGATCACTCAGGTATACATGAAAAGGGGTTGAATTTGGATTGTCCGAAAGGGGGGCCGGTAGTACGACTGGGACTAAATTTAGAGCGGGGCCGTTTTGGCTGAGACAATTGCGATGTTTTTTGGAAATGTGAATATTAAGGCCTCTCTGGTTCTTAAAAGAGTTGTCGCATTGTACACAGGTATAACTCACATTTGACGCGCCATCACCTGATAGGGTGGCGGTATGCATCCACAACACAGCACAACACAACACAATAAAAGTAAAAACATAAATTAGTGTGAACAAAATAAACAATAACACTAAAAGTCTTTAAATGGCGTTGACGGACGTCAAGGCGACACGAAGTTGCCAAACCGGACCGCAACGTCTGAAACAAAGAAAAATGTTATTATTTGTTCAGTATTGGGCCTGCCCACACTTTTGCGGAGTAATTATAATGCGGCCGAAAAGAATAAACCCAATTGAGGCATATAGAGCCAAGAATGTTTTGGAATTTTAACCAAAATATAGAATTAACCTGAAGAAGGAATTATTTGTTACTTTTCAGTTCGCTTAAAACGGCAGTCGTGTTTTTTAATTTTTTAATTATTTTATTTATTTGAAACCTTTTAGTGAATCTGGAGATTCCTTAAAGTTGGATAGAATTTCAAAAACCGATTCCGCAGAGGGCTGTAGCTTCGCTCTGGGGGCCCGAGAAGTTCCAATCCCGCTAATTTTGGGCGAAGCCGTAGGGCACGCCGCGTGAGGGGTGGAGCATTACCGGAACCAATGTAAATCTATTTTGAGCGAGTCCGCAGGGCGATCTTCAGGGTGGGAGGCCGAAAGCCGAGCTCGCGGAGGCCGAACCGCGTCACACCGACACCGGACCGGGCCCAAGCGCGTCGAAATTTAAAGCGGGGCCGAAGGCCGAGCTGCGAGAAAATTGACCTATGCTACTACATGCTACCAAGCTTCTAAATAAGCCCAGCTCCACATAGGGCCGAAGGCCTGGAGCGTCACTATTGGGGTGCTTCAAACGCGAACCCAGTGGGTCGGAGGCCCGACGAGTCAGCCCATGCGGTACAACCGCCCTTCTTAACTGCCTTAACAATCGAACCTAGTGCCCAGCTCTACCACACTACGTGATGAAATAGTGTAACATGAAAACGAATCGGAGATCCGCAGACCCAACGATCGTTTCCACAAACTGCGAAGGCTGCAGACCGTGCTCCGCGTAGGGCCGAAGGCCCGAAGTGTCCCCCAAAGGGGCGCCGGCTTGCAAGGCCGAAGGCCAAGCTACCAGAGCCCAGCGCTCCTTCGCAATACGATGGAAAAGTGTATTATTAAAACAAATCTCAGCCGCCCTACGCGATCCACTCACGCAGTCACTCTATCAGCTGGAGGGCCGCAGGCCCGACGGCTCGGCCTACGCGAACCACTTACGCTGTTACTCTATCAGCTGGAGGGCCGCAGGCCCGACGGCTCGCCCTACGCGATCCACTCACGCTGTCACTCTATCAGCTGGAGGGCCGCAGGCCCGACGGCTCGCCCTACGCGATCCACTCACGGTGTCTTTCTATCAGATGGAGGGCCACAGGCCCGACGGCTCGCCCTACGCGATCCACTCACGCTGTCACTCTATCAGCTGGAGGTCCGCAGGCTCGACGGCTCGCCCTACGCGATCCACTCACTCTGTCACTCTACCATCTGGAGGGCCGTAAGCCCGACGGCTCGCCCTGCGCGATCTACTCACGCTGTCACTCTATCAACAGGCACAGGGCCGGTCCTAATATGTGTACCTACGTAGTTTGGGAGATACGAGACTTTAATGTGGGCCGCCGTTTTTCATCCAAAATAAGTTATTCATACAATTTTTGTTAAGACATTTCCATTTAAAATTTTATGCGCATGCTACAACGCGTATAGCTATTTTGTTTGGCCACAATGCTATTGTGATTGTATTTTTAAGGGACATTCCTCTGATATGCAAATCATATCTCGAAATCCCCAATATTTGTGAGTACGTTATTTTTTTGATAATTGTATTCTGGCCATTCTCCGCAACACTGGCCCAATAGTTGTTGGGAACTTCTCATACATCCTTGAATTTCTTGGCAAATGTATGCAGCCCTCACGATGTTTTCCTACACCGTAAAGCACTTTGTGTACAGTACTGGACCAAATTTCAGGTTCAAACCACGATTTTGATACGAAATCGACTCTTTGGTTCATCATTATTATTCCAGCACTTAAGTCGACACTTGTTTAAAATAATATGTGACTGATTATTGAGCTATTTATTTTTAATTGACCGTTACTTTCGAACAGTTCGGACAACTGAGGCAGCTGTGGCAGCTTTTGGCAGTCATGTCATCATGAAAATTCGTTTGCCTATGAATTATTATCGGATCCAATGTATAAAATTGTTCAGTTTCTATGGGAAATTAATATTAAATAGATCTTGAAATTTTGTTGTGAACACTGAAAAAAAAATCCCCTGAAAGTGTATTTTGGATCGAAATCATGGAGTGAACTTAAACTTTTGACCGGTATCTACTGTATATCAAATGATATATCGTACATAAGTTATTTGAAAAACTCATCGGTACGAGCCGGGGATTGAACCCACGACCGCTGCGTAGCAGCCGTGCATTTTACCCCTTGACCACAAGCGCGTATGTACAATGTATCTGTTTCATACACACTTAGCGGTCAAGAAGATGTGTCAACTGTGACAGTCATGTCACGTCTTAGGCTTCGAAGAAAAACTTCAATAGTGCGATGTAGAACATTTCGAGTTTTCTCTTCAAACATATATTTAAACATATAACTTGTACATATATTTATAATCTGCATATAAAATGCTTTAATTTGATACCCAAATCATAGCATTTGGATGTCATATTATTCTTGGCGCTTTAATTGTATTTTAATGAATCTGGCTTTTCTAAAATAAGTAACAAACATATAAGTTAAATACATATTCGTAATCGCAGTTCAAAGCTCTTCATTTCGATACCAAACTCGATAGGTTTTTTCAAAATTGATTTTTTTTGGTCAGACATTATTGAATATATAGGCCGCCATATTGTTTTTAACGTGACGTCACATATCCTATGTTACCCGCGACGTCACGAGGATTCTAATGATACCTTACACCATTAAAAACGGTTAAGTAGTCGCGAAGATCTGCGCGTTTAAAGAAAATATGAAACATACATAGGGGCTGAACACATATACTCTCCTTTTGGCAGTCGTGTAAAAATGCTTGATGTTTGGATCTTATTCATAACTTATGGTTTTCTTTCAACTGTCATATTTAATATTTAACATAAAAGACTGGTTTACGACTTAGTGGCGGTTACGACAATTGAACTCTTTTTTTTTCGTTACGCGAAAACGCTGTGAACGCCAGAAGTAAATGTACTAAAATCGTGAAACGAGTAAAATGTCCATAAAGCAGAAACACTGTAATGATGCATATTTATTCTAAAGATGCAATAATTTTGACGTAAATATCATTACGTTCTTTATAGGACTAACTGAAATGTGGTAAGTGTCCACCGCGAAAAAGAAACTGTGAAAACAAAACGACTTAAGTATCAATCAACTTTTGTTAACATACATTTTTAAAATGTTTACAAATTTTAAATGCTGGTTTCTTACAAATTAAAAGCTCAGATGCAACAATTACTGTCTTAATATATCAAACACTACCTAGTCTCAATTATATTATTTATATTACGAAACCATCAGAGTGTCCCACTGCTGGGCAAAGGCCTCCCCCTTTGTCTTCCAACTCTCCCGGTTTAGCGCGATCTCTTGCCAGCCGTTTAGGTTTGCATCCAGATCGTCTCAATTACTTTGTATAAAAACATTATGAAAGTAACTTTAAACCTGTGCTGCTTATAAAATTTCAAAAGGCTAATAAAATCTCTTATATAAAATCACAATCTTGTATCATGCTAAAACAAACATAAATACTCTTAGGGTTAATCAGACTATAATATTGTTATCTGCTAAAACGAAATAATATTATTATAGGTAATGAGGTTCAATATTCCCGTGAAAACTTTAGAACTCTTTAGACTTTATCCTCAGTTTTGGCATTAAATTGTCTCTTAAATACCTAACTTTAAGCGACCTGGGGGATGTGGTAGCTTCTGTGGTAACTTCCAGCGAGGAAATGCCTAACCTCTGGCCAAGAAATGAGCCAGCACTATGGTCACCCGTTGCCTCAGACAGCCTTTTCCCCAACTCCTTAAAAAGCTTGTGGGCGCCAGGACCCCATGACCCCAGAGTCTCCACCGCAAAAGCCGCAAAGTCATGGCCACCACAAAGGCCGGTGTACTTCCGATGTTTTAAGACTCCACATCCAAAGCCGCCCCACCCACCCTGACCGAAGTGGTGACCACAATACATGTAAAGGCGCGAGGGTGTCCAAGCACGTCGCATCCCAAATAGGCGGCCTCCCAAACTGCCACGGTATGAGCGTCACCCCAGCTGGTCTCTTGCCATCGTCACGAGCCAGGCCAGGGGACTCGGCAGGCACGCCCACTCTGGCAAAAGCACGACGGATCACGTCATTCAGACTGGCGTGGCAAGGTATACGACCAGCGCTCCTCCGACAGGAGAGGCCGTGGCCACCCCGGGAGTCTACCTCACCACCGCAATAGCAACGGTGGGGGACAACTATATCCGCACCCAAGCGAAGCCCAGCGGCCAACCTTAGGGAATTATTGTCCAGTAATGTGGCGCAACTCCTGGAAGGGTAAGCTTGTAGCCAATATCCTGACTGCGTTTTCGACGCTGCAAGCAGACGGGCTTTTTCAGGAGGTGGTGGAGTCAAGCAAACCCAACTGTGCCCCGCGGCACAGAGGCTCATCCAAAGATCTCTGCAGATCCCGTCCTGATGGCAATTCATCGCTCGGACAGGCCAAACTTCAAACATCTATCGCCTCCGCCAAATACGCTACCTCGAAATCAAGTAGTGATGGATTGAGAATACTTCCTACGAGAGTAAGCGTACTGTGCACAGACGATATAAAAGCGGGAATAGCAATACTTGACACCCACCGTAGACCTAAGCCACCAAACCGTATTGGAAGAGTTGCCTGGATTAACTGCCTCTCATCCAGTTTGATATTTAAGATGTTTTGCATTGTGGTGTGTGTCAAACTGTCCAACTTCTCACACAGTTCCGGAAGCTTCCAAAAAGGACTGCATTGCATGGCATACGTCAACTTTGGCACGAGGAGAAAGAACCAGAGAATGAAAAAAGCCATGTGCTAGGAGACCTTGAACAGACTGTCTGAATGCTGGGAGAAACGCTGAATTTGGGCATCAACAAAATCAGGCATTGATTCCTTAAATACAGGGGCTCCAAGTAGATGAAGAGAATCCGCGTTCATCACCTTGATACCTGGACCGACATTCTCAAATTTGCTAATAATTTGGGACCTGCTTACATTGACTGAGCTCACATACAGCTCACATTTTCCCATATTCAGCTCAAGACCTATTTCTCTAAACTTAGCAGCTAAGGAGGTCAAATCACTCAGAACAAACTCTGCCTCGCCCCCGAGGCTACCGTCGTCCAGGTACCACATATTGAGTTTACTGCCAAGTGTCGAGTTAATAGAGTGGATTGCAAGGCTAAAAAAAGGCGGACCCGAGTGGATCACCCTGTTGACAACCTATTGCAGAAAATATGTTGTGCTTCGCGTACATTCAATCTGAAGGGCTGCTGTAACCTTGCCAGAGATAGGAATATAATCCAGGTAAGTTTTTTTGCTTCTCTGTTAACAAAACATCGCGACCGACGGATTTTTAATATCAATCTTAACCAGTACAAGCTCTTTGTTGCTTAGCAAAAAAGTATTTTTTATTATTTAATTTTCAACATAATTCTTAAACAATGTTTGAACACAACCTATCACATCAATTATAAAAAAAAAATCTTTGAAGTAATCTCACTGAACCATTAATATTTAACTTAAATTACTAAACGTTATCATTACTATGGTACCGTACAAAATAAAATTGTTATTATTTATTTAAATAAAAAGTTGGTGTCATTTTTCTTAGGCAGAATATCACTTGAAATTAAAATAGGAACCTAAAAATTGCATTCCAATGGAATTCATTTTTACTTCGCGGATACACAGAGTACACAGACTACGTACACCCACTCGCTCCGGTAATCGCCAGTAGACTAAATCACAGGTCGTATTCACGAGGCACATCGCCGCGAGCGCACATTTTTATTGCTGTATCTTCGAGCGGTACCCACATCATGTTGTGTTTCAAATGTCGTTACTGTGGCTTGGTGCTAATTCATTTTAGAATGAAATGTAGTAAGCGTCAATCATTGACAATTTATTTTAGGATAATTGCAGTAAACTTGGTTCGTATTTATTCACTACATGCATTAATGCTGTAACCGCCACAGAACAAAATTTCGGCAACGCTGTTACCACCACACGCTTTGATTTATAAAAAAAACAAAATTGGCGTTAATGTACTCGTTTAGAAAATTGCTACTATTTTGGTTTTTACAGCAATTAGATGTGGGCATCGTCAAAAAAATACATTTGTTTTGCAACGTAGTCCAGTTTTTTCTAAGCGTCGTAGAGCCATGGGACCCAGACCAGTCGACGCAGAAAAATTCGCTGATTCCGAATATGCAAAAAAAATTTTTTCGACCAGGTGGCGGTTACTACGTTCTCGCTTTTTGCCATCGATTATAGACTTAGTAGTAAACAAAGCATTCAGGAGCCTCGGATTTATATTTAGGGTCTGCCGCTCAATCACTGACCTTTCTTGCATTAAACTTATATACTATGCTTATGTGCGTAGTATCCTTGAATACGCAAGCACTGTTTGGTCACCGCAATATATTACTCACATACAGAGGATTGAACGCGTGCAGGAAAAATTTACAAAATATCTATATTATCGTGCACGTAAAAATCCTGACACTTATGAGATTAGGTGTAAATTTCATAACATTATGTCCTTGAATAGCCGGCGGACTGTGACAGATATGATGTTCCTCCATGATGTTCTAAACGGGCACTTGGACTGCATAGGGTTGTTGTCTCAGCTGGGACTCCAAGCTCCTAACCGCCGCACACGCCACACCAGGCTATTTCACGTTCCCACTCATCGTACCAACTATGGTAGCAATTCTGTCCTAACTAGAATAGCTCGTACTTATGATAAATTATTTAAACATCTTGACCCGTTTTTCCTTTCTAGAAAGGCTTTTAAAAGCCTAGCCTTGAAGACATTTGCTTGGTAGTTTTTTTTTCTTTCTTTTTACATTTAAACATAAACATACACACACACGCACACACACAAGCACACACCCACACACACACACACACACAAACCCACACACCTTTCAAACCCGTTTCAAGAGATTCGTTCTTTAGCATGGAATGGAATAACTAGATTGTTGGACCTTCTGTAAAAACTATATTCTGTATTATTAATCGATATTTCGTATATTTTTACTCTATTTTTTTCCTGTTGTTCTTCTATATCATCCTAATCTTATTTTAGTTTAAGGATTGCGCAAGTGTCGAACCCAAACTCAGATTATCAATTTATACTGTATAATTTAAGGGAGTTCTGTTATTGGCTATGCTTACTGTAGTTACTAATTGTTTTCATTTTATGTAAGCGCTGTTGAACTTCTTAATAAATAAAAAAAAATAAACAGACCTAACATCATCATTTTATACGCGACTCAGCTCATCATTGGTAAAAAGAGGTTGGCCTTATGCGCCAAGGATCCTAAGGAACTGGGTCCAAGCTGTATGAAAAACTACCGTTGCGACTAAAAGATACATCCAGCGTGCCAGATTTTCAGTCGGAACTAAAGAAAAGTTTGCTTAGTGCAACAATTTACCACATAGAGGTCCTGAAGCAGTCTTTAGAGTATTATATTCTTTGTTCAGGTAAAATAAAACATCAGTGTAATTTGACGAACCATTTGTATTATTATTATATAAAGTTATGTCATTGGCACCTCGACTCATATCCATCCTGAATTTCTCCTTGCTTGAAAGACGTCAGCTAGATCATAGCTGGCCTGAGATTCAAAGCCGGCTTCTTAAATTCTCAATGAATTTAAGCCTTCATCTACTACACGTAGAGGTTCTTTTCGATTGCCACGGGTCTCATCAGCCGCTTCCCGGAGTCCCACTTGATCTCATCCAGTAGTTCTTCCCGCCGGCTTCGGACCACTGTTGCTAAGTAAAGTAGCAACACTGAAAGAGAAAATCAGAGTTCATAGAATAGGTACTTAAAACTTAAACAGGATGGTCAAAAAATATGTGCATTCGTGCTGTCAGTGAGGTCTTGGGAAGCAGAATAAACCCCTTAAGGGTTTTTTGAACGTACCTATTTACGTTCAAGTTTCAGAAGTAAGTTACAGTACCTAGCACGTAGTATGTAGGGTTTTGGGACTCAGAATTGGTCCTTTAGGAGGTTTTGGAAGTTTCTGAAGTCACAGGCAACGGGAATGCACTTATGTTTGGGTCACCCTGTATAAGTTTCTTAAAGTACCTACATAAGTATATTAAACGTGTATTGTAGGTGAGTAGAAGATGAATTTCTCTGTACGGATTCAGCCTTTTAAATATTGTCATTGCATCAATAATTATGTAACATAACATAATTATTGATGCAATGAAGTAGGTAGGTATATTATTATTGTTGCCGTGTGGTGAGTGGTAACTGCAGTAAGAATACATTTGTCACCACCCCAACTCCTCCCGCGGGTGTCGTAAGACTCGACTAAGGGATTGAAGTGTCACTGACCATTATTTGATAAACGATTGATGATGGGCAGCAGCGTCATCATAGTGGACACATTACAGCGATCGCCAATCCGCTTGCCCAGCGTAGGTATTATGGGCATTTACCTGCTAATGCTTCGATACGCCTAGGAGTAGAGTCTAGTAGCCACAGTCCAAATTATCAAAACATAAATGTTAACTGTCCTCAGTCTGTATATGTTAGACCGACGACTGCTGATAGTGTAATGAAAATAATATCGACATTAAAGAATACTAATAGTGTAGGTTACGATGAAATTAATACCAAAGTAGTAAAACATGTCTCACATATTATTGCACACCCCATAAGTCACATACTTAATATTTGCATTTCACAAGGAATTTATCCTGATAAACTTAAGCTGACAATCGTTAAGCCTCTTTACAAAAAAGGCGATAAAACGAACTTATCTAATTATAGACCTATTGCCCTTGCCACAGTATTCTCTAAAATATTTGAGAAAGTAATTTATGAAGCGATTTACGGATTTCTTGAAAAGAATAACCTGTTTGCATCAGAGCAAAAGGGCTTTCGCAAGGAAAAAACTATTAATATGGCCATATTTCAATTATTGCATCCGATTATGGCCAAAATGGATAAGGGAGAGCAAGTATGTGCTATATATATGGACATGACGAAGGCATTTGACTACGTTAATCATTCAATCCTTCTCAAGAAGCTCAGTGTCTATGGGATTCGTGGCAATGTACTAAACCTTATGAAATCGTACTTGGGTGGTAGAGAGCAATACACGGAACTATCACAGATATGTTTAAAGTCACAAACTCAAGTGTGCTACAGATCTGACAAGCGAAATTTAGTTTATGGAGTGCCACAGGGAAGCGTATTAGGTCCGCTTTTATTCTTGCTGTATATTAATGACCTTCCTCGTCACATTAACTATCCAATGGTACTCTACGCCGACGATAGCACAGTAGTAATTGATTGCAAAAAAGATAACGACTATGAATATGAAATTAATCATACTTTATATACTATAGTTACGTGGCTTAACAACAATAATTTAATAATAAATTTAGACAAAACTAAAATAATGCATTTTTATCAGCGAAAAGTTTGGAGACCCATTGATTGTAATTATGAAGAAACGGCAATAGAATCTGTAAACAACACAACTTTTTTGGGAGTACAAATTGACAATCATTTAAATTGGACAGCACACACTGAGACAGTTTGTAAGAAACTAAATAAATATGCTTTCGCTCTATACAAACTCTCCAAGCAAGTTAGTACGGAAGCCGTACTTATGGCTTACCACAGTTTCGTTGGCTCTACGTTACGTTATGGAGTCATATACTGGGGTAATTCAGTCAACAGAGAAGCTGTCTTTATAGCGCAAAAAAAATGTGTGAAAGCTATTCGAGGGCTTCGCTTAACAGAAAGCTGTGTACCATACTTTAAAGAGTTTAACATTCTGACATTTCCGTGCCTCTACATTTTTGAGATTGCGATGTTTATCAAAACAAACCCAACACTGTTCAGGACGGTCTCTGAGGTATTTACTAGAGACTCCAGGTTTCCTCAAAATCTCTTTCCTGTTTCCGCAAACACTGCACTAATGCGCAAAAGTGTGTTCTGCTTAGGTATTAAGATTTATAACAAATTGCCCATTAATTTTAGAATGTTACCATTTAATCAGTTTAAGCACAAACTATTGAATTTTTTAATTAATAATTGTTTCTATTCTATTTCTGAATTTTTGTTGTATAATTTTAATAATATTGATTTGACATGATGTTTTACATATGGGCCATTCCATATGAAATCATCAGATTCTGATTTAATTCCGCGCTGACTGATTTTTAAACAGTTTGAAAAAAATCAAGGATGATAATCTTAAGTAAGTTGTACGTAAACCGTCAATACTTTTTTTTTTACTTGCTGCTCATCCAGATGGGGCCCGCTTTAAGTTTCAATTTACCTGTTTTTGAGGTTCCACGAGAAGCGATGTTAATTTGTTTCGGTAACTAATATACATTTTTTATATATTTTTTCTGATTCTCTAGTAAACGTACTTTAAAATGTTATTATCAATATGCATCAAGCTATTTTACTTATTCCATCATAAATGTTGAAAGTTTTGTGAATATTTTCAAATTCCGCCCATTTTCTATTGGATTTTGCAGCATGTCTACGGGGCTTAGGGAATTAATATTTTTTTACTATATAGTACAAGTATTGCTCTCATAAAATAACTGAGGGTTTGATCACAAACTTTTCATTTAGCTGAAAAAAAGAATGGTAAAGTTGGCCATTTTACGAAATTGCTCAACTTTGACTTCAAATTTCATCATGTTTGGCAATATAAAAAAATCCAAAAAGTTATACAAAAGATAGTACCAACTCTATTCTATAGGAATCCGTTTCATTTTGTTTGTGTTTTCGATTTCTGTGAGAATTATGATTTTTTTTAATGTCCATTTTTCGGAACTTTTTACGACTATTTTCCGGCGCTATATGACTTCACTATTTTAAATAAAACACATTAAATTATTCATAACTATATTTTATTAGTCATTAACAACAACAAGAACCTTTATTTAAGCTGCGATGTACGTAATTAAGTATGTCAGTGTGTATGACCCTTGTGTTAATGCACGATTTACGAATTCATGTTCATATCATGCAAAAGTCAGCAAAAAAGCTTGTCACAAATATGTAATGTATATATATTATGTGCGTGTGCGTGTGTAAAGTATTATTACCTGACTACCTTTACGACATTAACATTTTTGGAGTAGGAATATCTTCCGGCTCGTAAGGTGCCGTTTGAAACTGGCACAAAATTATGATACGACCTGGTATTTTTTATTGTTATCGTATTATTGAATCAACATCATTACTCTTATCTAAAGACAGTAGGCATGTGTAATAAAACCTATAAGTACCCTATTTCAGACGTATTATAAGATGTGCCACTAGCATTTTCATGCTTACCATCAAGAAAGTGGTGTACCACTTTTTTGGTTGACTGTACATAGTAAATGAGGGAATCAACAATAATCATTTTGTTGTTTATTACGTTTATAAACGTTGTCCGTGATAAAAAAAAACATTAACTTAAACAACTACTTTGAAACTTCTTGCTAACTTGTAGATTTCAAAAAATCATATCTCTTTCAAAAATCAATAACACAATATAAATAAAGATGATTTACAAAGAGCAAAGTAAGTTCTTCTCTTCTGTGTACTTTTCAGATCTTTAAACTTTGCCAAACATGGTTTTTTTTAACGTCATAAAAAGCAAATTCTACAAAAATGGTTTTGTAATTTACTGTTTTTTTAAGTTAGAAGAACTAAATTCAAAAATATTGTTAAAGTTTTTATTTAAAGACTATTTGAGCTTGTTAATTAAAAAAAAATACCTGTCTAGACCAAGCGAGCAATCCAATAAAAGCTACTGAACATCACTGAACATTAGCAAAATAACATGACGTTTTAGAAGTTTGTCATACAATAAGTAATAAAAATATACATACTGTAATACATACATGTACAAGTACACATATTAAATATTAAATTAACATATAATAAAATTCAGTTTCACACATTAAAAAAAAGTTAAAGCAATTTTCATCGACCTCAAAAATCGCTTATTTTTAAACTTCAGACCTATGTTATCTGGCTGGTAGGCTGTTTAAAAATTAAACAACTACGGTTTTATGTAAAGCATACCTATATTATCATCCATGATTTTTTCCATACAAATCGGAAAGCATGCAGCGCACCTTATTTGATGATTTCATATGGAATGGCCCATATAAAGTGATAAATGGTAATTTAATTTTTTGTTGATATAATTTACTTATTAATTTAACTAAATAATTTTTGTTGTTAGTGTGTAAGAACATAATGTTATTGTACGCATTCAGGCAAGGTATAGTGCTACATATAATTGTTTATTTTTATTCCACCACTGTTATCAGTTTGACATATACCTACAAATAAAACACTTTGACTTTGACTTTGACTTTGAGAGGCCTACATCCTGCAGTGGACTATCATAGGCTGATGATGTGATGTGATGATGTGATGCTATGAAGTAATTTGCTTCAGTGGGACCGATTGCAAAAAAAAAATTACGTACACATTTAAGGGCTTAACCAAAACAAAAATCACGATATTGTCAATTGTGTTACGAAAGTTAAGTCATACTAATTATAATGTGTACCTACTCTGTCAAATAACCTTTGGCAGTAGAAAAAGGCGTCATATAAAAAAAAGGAATCATGTGGTATGAAGGCATACCGCGAACTTGAAATAAGTACCTATCGTATGATACGCACATCTGTACCTATTTGTCACTGCGTCACTCCAAAGAAGGAGTAATTTTGTTCCAGTTTTCTAATTTTAGAAAACATTTTTCCATACATAGACAATGGTATGAAAAAACCATAAATATAAACCCTGAACATTTTTTGCCCCTAAATAAACCCCACTGACCATATTTACCCCCTACATTTAGAGGCAAAACCCCTAAGTCAGCACCCCTGAAGCACCCTGTTGCTATAGCATGAGTGTCGAGTAACGGTTACGGCTACCTGTTGCTGTATGAGTTCCGATAAATTACGACTACTTATACTCAGTTACTCACTCGCACAGAGCGAATAGGCGGACGTGACGTAGGTCCCGCTCGCGTCGCCGCCCACGTGCATGACGACTGCGCCGGCGCAGGACAGCAGCAGCAGGCCGCCGCCCACCGCCCACGACAGCAGCAGCCACGGCTGCACGAGGCTGGGGCGCTTCTGAAAACGGGAGCGAATGAGGGTTTTTGATACTTTTTCTGCAACTATGGGGCGATGATGTTAGCACTATGGCGTAAGGTCCAACGAACTGTTAAAATAAATACTCCAATTTAATATTTGTTCTAGAGCTCACGGTATACGTGTAACCCGCCAAACCGGATACCCGTGTTCTTAAGCCTGACGGTACTAAGAACCCGAATTACTCGAACCCGCCGGTTACCCGTGTCCGTGTCCAATACACGGATACCGTTTACACGAAACCGCGTGCTACCCGGGTACCCGGGTACTTAAGACCGAACCAAACGGGTTCGAAATAATTTGAGCAAATGCAAAATAAGGTCTATTATTGAATGTAACCTGCAACTTTGTTCGACACTACAAAACACTACCTGTTCAGGATTTTCAGGAAAAGTCAGCCGATATGACTTTTTTTTATGTTTTATAAATGTCGACTCTATCTGTTACGCAATAAGGTCTATTTGACACAATTAGCCTTCCACTTATCTATCTATTTGTACTATAGCTCTTAAGTCTCACGACCCATTCGTACGCACGCTTCTCGTCAAGGACGTCCCTGAACCCGCGGGTAATTAAAGTCCGTGTAAGTAATACCCGTGTACTCGTGTACCCGTGCAGACGGGTATTATTTACACGGACTTTAATTACCCGTGTAAATCGGGGCAGAAACCCGTGTACGTGTTACACGAACACGGGCATGAGAAACGTTGACACGAAACCCGGACACGACCGCGAGCCCTAAATTTTGTTCCTTGTCATGGCTGTCTATGTATTTAAGTACCTATATGTATCTATCGTATCGTAGTACCCACATCATAAACCTTAATTGAGCTTACCGTGGGACTAGCTTGATTTGTGTAAGACGTCCCAAGATATTTATTTATTTATACTTATAACATTTGTCCCAAAAACGGTTTTCACAGTTTGACTGTGGGATCAGGATATAATCGAAACATACCTGAAACAGTCCTGCAATCATGGCACAGCCTGTGAAGAAGTGCAGCGTGGAAACGATGGCCGCCGCGCCGTAGAAGATGGCGGTGGCGGGCGGCAGCCGCAGCAGCAGCGCCGGCACCGCGTACAGAGTTGCGGACAGCGCAGCGAACAACTGCATGAAACGTGGAACATTCAAGTCGGATAACCTATCCGCAGAATTTCATTTAAGAGCATTTACCAAAAAGTTTGTACCAACATTTGGTTTGGATCACGGTAGGTGGCTGGTAGAGTCAATGATACACAGCAAGATCCACCACATTTCTCAAAATTACTCAAAATGTTTTTTATGAAACGTTCTGGAGCCTGAATCTGGGACTCTGGGGTGCTACCATGACATCTTAAATGCGATTGAGTAGAGGTTCTGCTTGTCAGCTTTTGACAGTTATTCTATGGAACTGGCATAACGTGATTCAGTTTAGGTCCTAAATTTAATCGCATTAGTAGATCGTGGTAGCCCCCATGGTAACCTAACGAAAAGGGAAAAGTCCACACAAACTTAATGGAACCTTTTGGGCAATGTGGCATGTGGCAGATCTTGTTCTGCACCAATTGACTCTACCAGCCTACCAATTTTTATCGAAATCGTAGACCTGATCCAAATGAACAAACAAATATGGCAATCTACGTTCTGGCTCCTACCTTGTCCAACGAATAGCATTCTCGGCACGTTTGGGCCGGGTGGTAGCCGGAACGAGGTTTAAGTCTCTACAGTTAGTTTGTATTTTAGATTTAGTTTAATTTACCTATATTATTTAAGTCTTATTGTTTTTGTAATGCATTTATTATTAACGGTTTTATTAATACATTTTTAATGAACAATCTCATTCAGAATTGAACCTTGGCGAATATCACTTGCCAACTTCTTGCCAACCAACGTGTTAAACCAATACTTACCAAAATAGTATTTGGGCAAATTTTCATTTGCCAACTAGCTAGGTTAGGTTAGGTTGCAATAAGATAATATGTAGGTAAAAGATACGTATGCGAAACGTTACAGTTAGCTAGTGATCTTTCGGTCAAATTAACACGTTCCACGTGCAACCAAAATCCGAATTGCACTCAATTGCAAATTTGATGTAACTAAAGACCGAAGAGCTGGCGACTTCCTCGCACAACGCATCAGTATTGCGATACAGCGAGGAAATGCCGCCAGCATCCTCGGTACAATGCCACAAGGGCCAATCTTAGATATAGGTTAGGTTAAGTAGATTAGTTAGATTTAATCTATATTTATGTACCTACATAAATTGTAGTATTGCAAATTGTCGTAAAAGAGTTACAAGCATAATCTAACAGCAATGTTCAAATTTCGCCAGTAATTAATTTATCAAATTGTTTCTTTTCATAGCTGATACGTGCAAGTTTACGTTGCTTAGCTCGTACGTGCAAATTTCAAATAATCCCTATGTTTAAATAGGCTCGTGTGTCTTATGTTATGAGCTGCATTCACGTATCGGCAATACATCAACCAATCATCAAATGTGACGCATGCACAGGGAACATGTTGAATTCTGCTTTGTTAGTTCGGCATAAAATGACTGCCAGCCATAAATAAGAGATCTGGAAATGAAACTAATGAAAAAGCGTTAAAATGCAGTGGTTTATACATACATCTTTGAACTATAAAATATTCCTCAAAAAATAGATTTTAATACTGATTTTTGGAAGAATTGGATCTTTCAATATCAGCTAGATCTCTCATCGGCTGTTATCTATATGTTTGTTTCGCGGCCAGCGCGCATCACTAAATGATAATTGATAATAAATAAGATTACTATTACCTAGAACCAGAAACATCTTTTAGGTACCTACTCGATCGTTATAGTGAATGGCCGCCGCTATGAATTTCTTCATTTCTGTGTACCTATGTCTTGTTATTAATGTTTCTATTATATCTCTTATTTTTTACCTTATAATGATTAAAATCTTTCAGAATTTCACGCCACTTGCATAAATTGCCTAAATGTAAAGAAAAACAACATTATAATATTATAATAGTCTGCTTGAAATGAGCGGAATGGAATCGCGAAGGTACCTACTTATAATGTTATAATCAAAGTGACGAAACCAGCGGTCCTCGAACTTCGAAACCGCAAACGAATATTTGTCTCTTCCACTCCAATTACACCTTCGTTGGAATCCTCGAAATTTACGAATTTCGATTTTCGCGTTAGGCCAGTAATGAGCAAGTAGGTGCCCAATGATGTAAACAATTTGGAACCCTGGGCCAGTCTAGAACCTTATCAAAATGACAACAAGACAAGTAGTATCTGAAGGAGTTTCGTATAATTTGATTTATAGCGATACTTTGACATAGTTCCTGAGTGGCTTGGGGTCCCAATTGATTGACAGTTAATTCATTCTTATTTTAAAGAAACTAAGCGTATATACTTTTATTTTGCACCCGATATTTCGACAATTTTGCAAATGCCATCTTTCTGAATTAATGAAGATGACATTTACAACAGTGCCGAATTATCGAGTGCTCATAATTGCATTATTTAAATTTAAGAAATATGTAAATAAATATTTCTAAATAAATATTACAATAGATTTTTAAAAACCTGCCAAGAGCATGTCGATCCATGCTCGATGTAGGGTTCCGTAGTTATTAAAAAACGGCCACTATTCTTGATTTTTTTCATATTTTTTGGATCTAGGTACTACGGATCAAAAGTTAGAGGGGGGGGCACATTTTTTTTCTTCTGGAGAGATTATCTCCGAAAATATTGACTTTAGAAAAAACTTTTAAGACACTTATTATTTTTAAGAGACCTATTCATTGAATACTCGTAGGTCTCTTAAAAATAGTATTCAATGATACCCCACACTATAGGATTATTTGTAGTTTTTATTGTACAGTCGAGGAAAATGAATGTTTAGCAGTTTAATCGTCCACATAATCTGTTCGTATTATAATGACAAATTACGTCACATACTCATGAAGTTTTCTAGTTTTATTTCTTGCTGGGTGAAACGGTAGTTCGATTTTCAAACTATATTTGTTTGGTAATCAGATTGTGACAATGACTGCTTAATGACAAAGATACGTCAAACTCAATAATTATAAAATATTGTTTGGATTCTTTCGATATAATAATATTGCGAAAATTACAACCTAATCTGATTAAAAAACTGCACGTGCGGACTTTGCTCACGAATAAGTATTTGGATTTTGATTGGTCGTCAACAATTTTCACAGAGATGAGAAAACGATTGAATCTTGCATTCGTGGCAGATTAAATGTATGGCGGCATACACGTTATCAAGAAAAAAACGGTGTCAACTTGTGGGACTGGATGAGTGCTGATGGCGTAGGCGAACTCCAAGAGCAAATGCAGTGGATTATGTTACGATGTTGGAAGAGAGTATGCTTTCCAGTGTGCGAATGTGTATTCACAACAGGAGATGCCTAGTTGTTCATTCGAGCAAGATAATACACACGGCTAGAATAACTAATACCTGGTTCGATCGTCACCCGAAAATGACGAAAATAATATGGCTGGCTAAATCACCTAATCTTAACCCTATAGAAAATGTATGGGATCGGAATTAATGGAGAACCGAAGCCCTCATCCAACATTGCAATCAAGCATGGGAAGATATCTCCCTGGGATGGGACCTCTGCACTGAGCTAGTAACTTCCATGCAAGACCATTTTTTAGCAGTCCTAATTGTCATAAACAACCACGGGGTATACACTCGTTTTTAAAACATGATTTATTTACTAATAAATATAAACAGGCAAATAGTTTTTTATTTCATTTCCTCGTGTTACTTATTAGATGAAGGGCTTGTTGCATAATCGTCAGGTAAGGTTGTCTGTCAGATAAATATAACACTTTCTTTATGTTCATGCATGTGAAAGAAAAAGTGCACGGCGTTGTAGGACACATTTTTTATCTGACTATTGTGAAAGTGAGAAACATGCCAAACATTCTTCTTTTTTAAGGGCTGATTTTTCAATCCTCAGTTAAAAGTATCCATTCGTTAAAATTATTACCATTCTTATCTAAGGTCATCAGTCAAAAAAGGATTTTTATTTGACAGATACTGTTACCTGCGGCCCTACCGCGAAAAACGAAATTCGTAAATTTCGAGGATTTGTCTCTCTCACTCTAATGACGCCTTCGTTTGAGTGACAGATAAAAATCCTGGAAATTTACGAATTTCGATTTTCGCAGTGGTAGGTAGGCCCGGGTATTGAAAAATCAGTCCTTAGTCGTGTTAGTGCGTTCGAGTAACAAAAGTCAAAAAACGTTCACATTTATAGGAAACATACACGGAATTAAGTATCCTATTTCTGTCAACTTCAATACTTGTCACTGACGTTAATGCCAAATACAGAAAAAGATAGAAATATGCTGTTTTCTTCTATTTGACGATTATAGACATATCTTGGTTCGTTATTAGTCGCTTGCAGTCGGAAAATGTAGCACGACTAATTTCAGAATTATGGCAACCTGCTAAACATTCATTTTCCTCGACTGTACTTACCACTTTGTTGGCATAATGATTCATATGTATTGGTACCTGTACCAAATTGCAGTTTTCTAGTATTAACGGCCACTGAGCTATGTTGCGGGTAAACGAACAGACAGACGGATATTACGGCGAAATTGTAAGGGTTCCGTTTTTGCCATTTTGGCTACGGAACCCTAAAAAAATGACGTCAAATGTAAGGTAACAGTGTCATTGGCGTAAGGGACTTCATTCTACAAATAATGTTGTGTGATGATGATGATGTGATGAATGAGTAAAAATTGTTAGTTAAATTATGTAAATTGTATTCGCGCTTATATAATAAAATAAGTACTTTCGATATACACACAAAAATGGAAACACAACTCACCGTGCACACGAATCCGATAATCTTAGCCCCAACATCGAGCCCGATGCACCAGCAACACGCATCCAGTCTGAACACACTCATGCTCCCTTTATTTAGACAACTATTCGGCAAGCGGCCAAACAATAATAGTGCCTAAATATTTGCCACGAATGCGTTATATATATTATATTTTCCTAATTGATAGGTCCTAGATATTTATTTATTTGAAATGTTGATTGTACTGCCGTCAGAAAGGCACTGGCGCCTAGCAATGACAAGTTATCATTACCAATATGATTAATTTCGATGATTTCATTACCCAGCCCCGCTCGGTATCTGATAAGGGCGTAAACACTTGAGACGGTATTTTATAGCCCTTTTCATGTGTGTATTAAGTACCTACAAGAAATTATCTAACGTTTGATTCTTGAGATTATGTATCTTGTATCGGTTAAAACTTCGATTTTATTATTTAAGCAAAGCCTGCTATGCTATTCTCTTATTCACACATTCGACGCTGCGTTCGTCAACGAGCTCGACATCGAGACTAGGGTTTGCAATTCGAATATTCGAATATTCGTTTATTCGAATTATTCGTCACAAACAATATTCGAATATGACAGCTGGTAATATTCGAATAAAACGAATATTTCGAATAGTGAAAGTTTGTATGAAAATAATTTATTTTTCAGAAGAATTATAATAAAATTCCAAAATTAACATTCAGATACAGCGAGGAAATGCCGCCAGCATCCTCGGTACAATGCCACAAGGGCCAATCTTAGATATAGGTTAGGTTAAGTAGATTAGTTAGATTTAATCTATGTACATAAATTGTAGTTTTGAAAATAAATATATAAAAAAAAAAAAAAAAAAAAACATTCACATTTATGTAAAAATATATTTTAATGGTTAAACAAAGTTAATTTTTAATATTAATAACTAAGTGGGTTTACTTAAAAGAGGATATATAGCAATTTTATATTCCAAAGATGTTCAAACGCTCCAAGCAAAGATCTGACTCATCTGACAAATCTCCTAAAAAGTGTACCAACCACCAGACCAAGAACAGAGAGTTTAGGTTCAGTGCAATGTCTTATATATCAATATAAAGCCATAACACAAAATACAAATAAGTGTGAGCAATCGGCAATTCTAAAAATTATACGATCTTTAGCATATTATTTGATTTATGGTATACCTCGCCATAGGTATTTTTAAATCCTGTGACCTACACAAACCTATCCTAATAGCTCGCTTATATCTTTCTGGCTTGATACAGTAACAATGATTATATATCACACTCAAATAAAACCAAATTAACTCATTATTAAACGGGACAGTTTTTGTTCCCTTACCCCTTGAATAAGGTTTAACTTACTCCCCGAGTCAATTAAGCAGCTTTTTAATGAATAAAATTGTCATATTTTTTTACCATTACGCTATTACAATCCTATTCAACTTTCTTTTGAATTTAATTTGAATAAAATTTTAGACTCAAAGTCCTCTTGTTTTGGTTATGATTCATCATCACGAATTATATACAAATTGTAGTATTTTTTTTCATAACGAATTATTTTTGGCACTCAGTTTTTTATACATACCTATAACCTACATGTCTGATCAAAAATGTTAATAGCTATTGATTGAGTGTATCAATATGTGACCAAACGATAAAAACAATGATATAGAATTTTAAACTTCTTACACTGAATCTTGACTATAATATACAAATTGTAGTATTTTTTTTCATAACGAATTATTTTTGGCACGCAGTTTTTTATACATACCTATTACCTACATGTCAGATCAAAAATTTAAATAGCTAATAATTGAGTGTATCAATGTGTGACCAAACGATAAAAACAATGATATACAATTTTAAACTTCTTAGGGCCTTATCACACTTGCGATTTACAAGCGAGGCGAAAGCGAAGCGAGAGCGCAGCGTGATCGTTGCGAGCCCGTAACCAATTCGCCGCGAGTGCGTTGCGATTTGGCCGCGATCGCGTAACGAATACGCTGCGCAGCCGTCAGTAAATCGCTCAGAGTGATCTGAGTCTTAGACAGTCACTAATAAGATTTATTATTACATAATGGATACCAACTCTTGACGCGGCGAACTCGGTGCGCAGTCGCGGCGTATTCGTCACGCGGTCGCGGCGTAATCGCGACACCATCGCGGCGAATTGGTTGCGGGCACGTGACGAACACGCTGCGCGCTCGCTTCGCTTTCGCCTCGCTTGTAAATCGCAAGTGTGATAAGACCCTTAGATACCATAAAAGTCTGTCTTTTGTATCGAGAGGCTACCTACCTCCTAACCTAACGCTTTTATTTTCCGTCATATATTTTACAATTGCATCCCTTTAAAACATTAATTAGCTATTTTTTCAATAATATTCGTTTTATTCGAAAAATTCGAATATTCGAATACTGGCAATCGAAGTATTCGTATTATTCGAATACTAAAAGTGGACGAATATTGCAAACCCTAATCGAGACAGCCTTGTCTAAAATCGTAGCTGTTTGATTTGACATTAGGAATCGAGGCTGTAAGCAAGGTTGTGGGCGAATTCGTCGCTGTTTTTCGTTAGAGAATACGAGAATACATTAAACGTCAAACTCTCGACGCAGTGTAGTTCCAGCTCACGCCGCATTCATCGCCGAGCACTAGTGTCGCTTAAACTACATTAGTTAATACCGTTTTTAGGCTCGACGCTGCCGCAGCGCTGACACAGCGCTGACAGCAAGGCGGTTTTCCTAGTGAATAACACTGCTGATGAAGGTAACTAGTACATTTATGAGTAGCTCTTGAGGCAAGTAGCACCGCCGAAATGGGATGACTATTTTTGCAATATAACTTAAAAGCAGCTTGAACCACATCGAATGCGTGTGCTGTACGTTAACGTTCGTTGTAGCGTATGAAATAGCATAGTAGATGGCACGCCGCTTGCAATATTCACGCGCAATGAGCCCGCCACGCAAGCGGTGTGCCATCTGCTGTGCTGTTTCACACACGCGCACGCCACGCACACGCACACGTGCACTCGCGGCACACGCATCCGGTGTGCGCATCCATGCTCAAAATAGTATTCATTGAAGGTTGCTTTCTTATGCTTTATTATCGTTATTATTTTCGCATATTTTAGATTAAAGTTTGGAACTTAGGACAAATTGTACTTTATTTTTAATCTGCATTCTGCTAATATTGTAAAAATTCAATTCAATTAAGTTTTTTATATGTAGTTTTTGTACAGATAGTTTTATTTCCTTAGTGTAAGTTTATTTTATTCTATTTTTTCTTGTATATCACCAATAAAATAAATACATTATAGTGTGAACAGCGTGAATATGCGCATATTGCTATTGGAAATAAGTAGTTTTTTAACTCGGTACCTACCTTAAATAAATATTGTAGGTCAGGTTATCATTCTTATCGCGGTTGCGTTGCGTCAGACAAATTCATATTTATTTCGCATTCCTAGAAATTCATCACATTGTGTAACATTACCCAAATTGATTTTTCCTTACAGTTCACACCAGTGTAATTCATGTAGGTAAATGAAATTTAGCAATATAGTACATTACATCAGAGGCTGGGAAAATGAGGATTTCCGTCCAAGTTGGTAGGTATATTACTGGCCAAGTTGGTATTGGATAGGTAACGAGGCCGGGAATCCGTTTTCACGCCGAGGCATGTATAGTGCTTTTCTCAAACATAGAACAAGAAATACAAAAAAAAAATAATGACAATGTTGTCGATAAAAAAAAAGTTACTTTACTATTGATGTTGTATCCAAACATAATTGTTTGAAATACGGTTATAAGTAAGCATTAGCATACTCACTGAATACAAATAGGTACGCTATAATAAGCATTCCTGTATGTAGATTTACGCAAAAGCAACAATTTTTTAGCATTGGTACACCCATCGCGTTCTCTTTCACTTTTTAACCACGTTTAATGCACTATTCCACGTTTAAATATTTAATAAGGTTTTGTGGCAATTTAACATTAGAGTTTCGCAGCTAACACAGACACAAGTTGAATGTAAACAAAGGTAATTCATGACTACTGAAAAGTTTTATGTAATTCCATTTCCATCCCAGTGAGTTACTGCGCCCTAAAAACGATCCGAGTCTATTTTAAGGAACGTAAAGACATATTTCATTGCATGTTTGAGAAAAGTCTTTTTGGTAGTGTTTTCAAATGATGTAGGTACTTAATACCATATTTTGTGGAACAACTCGAATTGTTTTATTAAATATTTTTTGAGTTGTATCTTTAAGTACTAACACTACCTACTACGTATATTTTAAATATTAAATGTCATATACCAAATAAAAAATTCCGAAGTTTACCGACGCTGGAGGTGGGATCCTACCTCAAAAAATAGTATTCGGAGGTTAGAAAGTTCAGAAAGTTGTTTACTAAATAAGATAACTAAAGATTAATGTAAGTACAGGCTTAGATATAATCATTAGACCATTGTTGTCCAATTAAATTAGCAATTCCTCAAAGAAACCGTAGTACTAAACCAAATGGGACTAAATCTAACTAATCTACTTAACCTAACCTATACCTAAGATTGGCCCTTGTGGCATTGTACCGAGGATACTGGCGGCATTTCCTCGGTACAATGGACAGCAGTTAGCAGGGATTTTGTCAGCCTCCGTAGCCTAGTTGGTAGTGACCCTGCCTACGAAGCTGGAGGTTCCGGGTTCGAATCCAGGCGAGGGCATTCTTTGTGTATTTATTTATCACAAATGTTTGTTCCTTGGTCATGGCTGTCTATGTATTTAAGTATCTATATGTATCTATCTATTATGTATATCGTCGCCTGGTACCCACATCACAAGCCTTAATTGAGCTTACCGTGGGACTAGGTCGATTTGTGTAAGATGTCCCAAGATATTTATATTTATTTATTTATTTATTTATTTTAATGGAATAATGGGACTTGAATTTTCTCTCTGTGATGGAAGGGATTGGAACGCAAAAATGTTTCTTGTCATAGGTACATAACCTATTGCAATAACGACTGCAGTACCTAATCTTGATAAAATATCGCATACAAATTCAGTCTGTATATAAATATAGGTATTTCTACGTCATACCTACCTTATCGTTGCGAATCATGGCCAAAGATATCACCTCGTCACATACTCGTACCTGTGTAACACCTTCTAGTCATGAATTACCTTTGTTTACATTCAACTTGTGTCTGTGTTAGCTGCGAAACTCTAATGTTAAATTGCCACAAAACCTTATTAAATATTTAAACGTGGAATAGTGCATTAAACGTGGTTAAAACGTGAAAGAGAACGCGATGGGTGTACCAATGCTAAAAAATTGTTGCTTTTGCGTAAATCTACATACAGGAATGCTTATTATAGCGTATTTGTATTCAGTGAGTATGCTAATGCTTACTTATAACCGTATTTCTACTACATCAATAGTAAAGTACCTATGAAACATAATTATTTTTCTATTTAGGGTTATGTTTAACATAATCCAATTTAAACGTTCTTGATTTGAGGTATGTTACGTCATAACTAAACAAAAAACAACATAAGTACATTGTAATGGTAAAATTGGCACTGTGTAAAAAATTGGCACAAGTAATATGAAATATATAGATGTGTTAAAAAACATCTATGGGAAACTTTTGTAGACTATCATTTCAATAATGTTCTAAAGAAACAATTTTCAGATTACCTGAATAGTAGTAGCTCGGAAATCTTGGAATATCAGAATAAAGGGAGAAGCGATATACAAGTAAATGATTTTGCTATAATCAAATGACCAGGCGTTATTATAAATAAACAAGTAGGTACTTAAAAGTTAGCCTTTCGCATATAAAGTCCCACTTTGTCGCTAACCATAAGGACTAATTCACTTGTAACTTTGTATGAATTTGAAATACCTGTATGAGCTTCCTTGAGATTAGCCACAAAGGGGTATGTTTTCCATCTAAAGGAGCTCACAAACAGTGGCTTGCAACAATTGAAATTTTCAGGAGCACTGAGGGCTACCACGATCTACTAATGCGATTCAGTTTAGGACCTAATCTTAATCGCGATGTGTCAGTTCCATAGAATAACTTTACTGTCAATAACTGACAGGCCAAACCTAAACTGAATCGCTTTCGAGAGATCATGGTAGCCCGTAGTAGCCCCCTGCGTGGTCTCACCGCGAGCGAGTATGCGACGACCTATCGACTAATAGACCCGAACAAAAAAAGATATAAGCGCTCCCGTGTAAATGAGCCATTCTCAATAAGTTTGTAAATTTAGATAAAGACTTCAATCGATATTGATAAAAATTGGTAGGCAGGTAGAATCAATTGGGTCAAATTTTTTTTCGTTTTTTGTGTCCCTCAAAAACGTGTCGTAATGGTGATTTTTGTATGACATGATGTTTTGTGAGCTTTGAATTTGTTTTGTATTTCTGATGTATGGTTTAAAATGTAGCATAAAAAAGAAATAGTACACAGGATTTTTTTATGTACTGAGTCGAAACAGTAACAAAAGCGTGACAGAGTGGTATGAAACAAGATAACGAAAAGAATTTTGGCCCAATTATGCTGAGCAAGATCCACCTCGTTTCCCAAAATGTCCCTGGAAGTTTTTATCGACTTTATCTTTTTTATTACCTATACATTTTTAGTAACAAAACTGGAACGTTTCATACAAACATTTTGTGACATTTTGGGAAATGTGATGGATCTTGCTCAGAGAATTATTGACTCTACCAGCCGACCAATTTTTATCAATGTCAAAAACGTAATCCAAATACGTATACAAACTTTTCGAGAAATACTCAGCCTTGAACGTGATTGGTCTTTTACTAGTCTTTTACTAATACTAATAATATCACGAGAATCTCGTGAAGGCCGAGAAGGACAAGTCCAGTAAGTACCTAGACTTGGCCCACGAAATAACCGCCATGTGGGATGTTGACTCGACGATCATAGTCCCGATAGTCGTTACAGCGAACGGTTTAATAGCGAAGAGTCTCGACCAAAATCTTTAGAGTCTCTCGCTAGATGGATGGATCAAGGTTCAGATGCAGAAGGGTCAGTCCGTCGGTTCCTCTCTCTGCTACCTTAACCACCGGCAGCTTGGGCCCGCTCCGTTGCCGGCGGCTCATTAGGTTAGGTTTTTTATAAAGTGTTTATATTTTGTATTGTTTTTGTATGTCGTATTGTATTTTAATTTTGTATTCATTTTATAAAATACCTAGCCTAAGAAAATATGAATAAAGGAGATAATAATATCAGTAAAGGAGGGACGTATAGTCAATCTCGCGGCGACATTCTGTCGCACCAGCACCAATCATTGTGCTAAATATTTTGAGGGTATATTTCTGTTCCAGATATGGGCTCTAGTAGAGCTCACGGGCTATTGTCTAATCGTGACGTTCCGGCCTCTCGAAACAAACCGCGGCGACGGCGGCCTCTCTATGAGCAAATACATCACGTTTGTAGTGTCCGCGGGTGTCGCGACAGTGCACCTGCTGTGCTCTCTGTTGCTCATACTGGCCGCTTACAAGGTACATCATGACGATATTGTCGAACTCACGTTGACAATGACCAGATACGTCACGTTTGTGGTGTCCGCGGGTGTCGCGACAGTGCACCTTCTGTGGGCTCTGCTGCTCATACTGGCCGCTTACAAGGTACATCATGACGATATTGTCGAATTCACCTTGACAGTGACCAAGTACGTCACGTTTGTGGTGTCCGCGGGCGTCGCGACAGTGCACCTGCTGTGCTCTCTGTTGCTCATACTGGCCGCTTACAAGGTACATCATGACGATATTGTCGAACTCACGTTGACAATGACCAGATACGTCACGTTTGTGGTGTCCGCGGGTGTCGCGACAGTGCACCTTCTGTGTTCTCTGCTGCTCATACTGGCCGCTTACAAGGTACATCATGACGATATTGTCGAATTCACCTTGACAGTGACCAAGTACGTCACGTTTGTGGTGTCCGCGGGCGTCGCGACAGTGCACCTGCTGTGCTCTCTGTTGCTCATACTGGCCGCTTACAAGGTACATCATGACGATATTGTCGAACTCACGTTGACAATGACCAAATACGTCACGTTTGTAGTGTCCGCGGGTGTCGCGACAGTGCACCTGCTGTGCTCTCTGCTGCTCATACTGGCCGCTTACAAGGTACATCATGACGATATTGTCGAACTCACGTTGACAATGACCAGATACGTCACGTTTGTGGTGTCCGCGGGTGTCGCGACAGTGCACCTGCTGTGCTCTCTGCTGCTCATACTGGCCGCTTACAAGGTACATCATGACGATATTGTCGAATTCACCTTGACAGTGACCAAGTACGTCACGTTTGTGGTGTCCGCGGGCGTCGCGACAGTGTACCTGCTGTGCTCTCTGTTGCTCATAATTGCCGCGTACAAGGTAGCCTATGTACTTACATCATGACTTCATGACCGTATTGTCGAACTCAAGGTACTGTAGCAACTTTGGGGAATAATAGAATACAACGCTTCCTCGGTCAGTACTTTTTACACGACTGCCAAAAGTAGAGTATATGTGTTCAGCCCCTATGTATGTTTCATATTTTCTTTAAACAAGCAGATCTTCGCGACCACTTAACCGTTTTTAATAGTGTAAGGTATCATTATATTAGTAATATTAAATTACTTTCATATCACACGAATAGAATCATTAATCTTTACAATCAAGACTCTTCATTCCTGTGATTCCAAATTCTCGATTCTTCCACCTGACAGAGATGGCAAGCATTCAAAAGTTGAATTCGATATCATGCCAGCCCCTTTCGTCATGTGAAATAGACTGTATAAAGGTTTAATACCTTTACCCTTTACAGTAACTACAGCCGAATACAAGGTGAATGGGGTACTAGATGTGGTTACGCTCCTTTTCTTTAAATTAACTCATAGTTAGGTTTTTTGTTTCGCGATTTTTTGGCTGTCTCCATAGTGAAAGTTATTCAGCATGACCTTGACCGTCTTTAGTATCCTATTCACTCCTGCTTCTCGAACCAAAAGTCACATAAATGGTATTACTATTATAATAAATGTTATTATGTTATTACTTAAATATGTCAGTACGGCTCTTTGTCAGTTTTATTCCGTAGGTAAACTTGAACAGCATGGGTGGCCTTTTTCGTCCACAATCGACAAGCAACCCTTTCTCTCATTTTGGATTTCTTTCAAACAAACCCATATCGTTTCCAGAGGCTGTCATACCTCACGCTGCCATGGACGATAGTGACCGGTCTTCTAACAGCGATGTACTTCGTGCTGTGTCTTACAGGCGTGAGTCTGGTGCTGCAGGACTCTGGGGAGCAGCTCGGCCCCGAGGTCGTCTTCATCTGCGTACAGTTCGTTAGGATCTGTGAGTGTTCCTCAACTCGACGGTAGCGGTGTCTCACATCATCAGCCTATCTCAGTCCACGTTTTTTTGGTCGGGCAACACCGGCCGGGTCGAATGTCAAATTCGTACAGCGTATTTAAGTATTAGATTTAAATTATTTTACAGTATTATTTAACAAATTACAGTGATAAAAAGTATTATTAGGAAGAGTGTTAAGTGTAATTGTATTATCTCATAAGTTGGTTTAGTGTAACATGTTGAATATTGACTACAAAATACAAGGCTGTGGATAACGACCAACGTTCAAGATTTGAAAATATCATCGTATTTGCATGTATTTCAACGAAGATAATGAAAAGGGAGTATTGTTTTCATAATTTATAAGGCTTGTTGTTTAGATTATTTAATTGGTTTTACACCTACAGTAATTTTTAGTACCTAATGTTAATGACAAGGATAACCAATCTTAAATGTCAATAGTTTAACATATTTCTAGTTATAAATCTAATCATTTAGTCATAAATGTCCTCAAAACAGCTCAGAAACATCCTCATGAGTGATAGTGTAATGCAATACAGGGAATAACCACATCTATTTTATTGTTCTTATTGAATCTTGTAGTCAAAATCAAGTCAGTGATCTCTGTTCATTTTTACATTGTTGTAGTCACATCATATTTCTAAAAGCACTGGAGTCCATTCTTATTTAACTCAAATATTAACCCGGCCAATATGTTTTCAGCCCAAATTACAAAACGAGTGACACGGAGGGACACTTTGGCTGCAAATCTCCAGCAAGCTCTTAAGGAACTGAAAGATGCCAATGAGTACAATAAAAAACTCCTTCAGGAACAGGAAGAGAGTGAAAAGCAATTTGAGTGTGTTGTTAGAACAAACACTTCTCTCAATAGTCAACTTGCAATCCAGGATATTGAGTTTGAGAACATACAAGGACAACGGGATGAACTTCAGGCTACAGTGGACCGGCTCGAACGATGCCATGACACACATGAGCAGGCATTGCAACGCATCAGAGATCTAGAGCAGTAGTTGGGGGAAATTGAGGCTCAACAAGAACGGGATGTTCGGTGCAAGTATTGCTTGGGGCAGCAACATAACAATTTAAGTATTTTTGATGAACTAAATAGTTTTCAGGAAGACCTGTTGCATGATAGTTTAGTGAATCCCCCATTTCTAGACACCGTAGATTTAACAAAAACTGTACATCTAGACAGCGGTAAAATTAAATTAAAGGGTTCCAAAAAGATAAAGAGATACTTAAAATTTAAAAGATTTATTGATAAATCTAAGGTCTTATTAAACCGTCATAAATCTATATTTAAGGCTGTCATGTGTAAATCTGACAGTGTCGCCTTAACCATTCAACTATTGAATTGTCAAAACCAACTGGAGCAGACAATATACGAATTAAATCAACGCTCCAAGAAAGTGGAATTATTGGAGTTAAAATTAAATAATATCAACAATAAATACGAACTTTCCAGTAAAGCTTTACAGGAATACATAGCTTTTATGACTTCTGTTCTAGCCCCCGAGAGCCGAATCCATCTGCGACTGGACTCGCCGCGACCATCGCCACGCCCGTCCTCGGCGGGCTCTCCCGCCCTGCCGCCGGCGACGCCGGGCTGCCGCACGCCGCGGCCGTCGACGCCGGGCTGCCACACGCCACGGCTGACGACGCCAGGCTGCCACACGCCGCGTCCGTCGACGCCGGGGTGCGCCACACTGCGGCTATCCGCGCCTCATCTTTCGGCGCCGGCGAACCGTGCGTCGCGCCTTCCGCCGCCGCGCTTGTCGGCGCTGGGCTCTCCGGTGCCCTGCTTTCCTGCACCACGTCTGCTCACGCCGTGGCCCCCCGCGCCAAACTTGTCGGTGCCGGGCTCCCCTGTGCTGCACTTCCCTGCGCCGCACCCGGCGGCCCCCCGCCCATGAAAACTGAAGATCTCTGGGGCCTTTCGGTCAAAGTACTACATTCCATTATTGAATCAATTGCACCTTATTTAGCTGATATTTTCAACAGTTGTATAGATACTGGAGTCTTTCCTGATTTAATGAAACACAGCAAAATTATACCTTTGTTTAAATCAGGAACTAAAACAGACCCTTCAAACTTCAGACCAATTTCAATATTACCAGCGCTAAGTAAAGTTTTTGAAAAACTCATTCTAAATCAACTAGTTTCCCACTTTAATCGTAACAAATTGCTCAATAGTAATCAGTTTGGATTTACTAGTGGCCGATCTACCACTGAAGCCGGCGCTGTCCTCCTTAAACACATCTTTGACGCCTGGGATAAAGCTCAAGATGCTGTTGGAATATTCTGTGATCTTTCGAAAGCCTTTGATTGTGTTGACCATGAAAATTTAAAAAGGAAATTAAGCTATTATGGGGTTAAAAATGTTGCCCTTGAGCTTATATCTTCTTATCTTTCGGATAGGACACAGCGAGTGGTTATTAATGGAACTCAATCATGCGGGTCGCCTGTGGCTCTTGGAGTACCTCAGGGATCAATTTTGGGCCCTTTTTTGTTCTTGGTATATATTAATGATCTTCCTAACCTTGTGCGAGAGAAACATGACATTGTATTATTTGCTGATGACACGTCACTCATATTTAAAGTGGATAGAAAAGAAAAGAGCTTTGATACCATTAATGAAGCGCTATCTACTGTTGTAAACTGGTTTACAGTAAATAACTTACTTTTGAACGCCAAGAAAACTAAGTGCATTAAATTTACCTTACCCAATGTTAAGCAGGTAAGCAACAGTATGATCAAAGTAAATGGTGAATCACTGGAATTTGAAGATCAGACAGTTTTTTTGGGTGTGACGTTAGACTCTAAACTACAATGGCATGCACAGGTGGCAGCATTGGCCGGCAAACTCAGCTCTGCCGCATATGCAGTGAGGCGAATCAGGCACCTGACGAACGTCGAGACGGCTAGGCTGGTATACTTCAGCTACTTCCACAGTGTCATGTCATACGGGATTTTGTTGTGGGGGAAAGCGGCAGATATTCAGACCATCTTTGTGCTACAAAAGCGAGCTGTGCGCTCCATTTATGAACTAGGTGCTCGGGTCTCCCTTAGGGAGAAATTTAAAGAGGCACACATACTTACTGTAGCCTGCCAATACATCCTGGACAATATTATGTATGTTCGTAAAAACATTCATGAATTCAAGAAGAATAGTGACGTTCACAACTTTAACACTAGGAATAAACATAAGCTGGCTGTGTCGGCCCACCGTCTCCGTAAGGTTAGTGCGTCTTTCGTTGGGAACTGTACACGTTTTTATAACAAAATTCCTAGTGATTTAACAAATTTGCCACAGCATAAATTCAAGTCTCAGGTTAAGAGCTACTTGATAAGTAAGGCGTATTATACCGTTAACGACTTCATAAATGATAAGGATGCTTTTAAGTCAGTACCTTAACGTGTTCGGTAAATCATATACATAAGTGAATGTTTACTATCATACTAATGTTTCATTTTGTCTTCATTAATTATAGATCTGACGTAAGATAGTCATTATCTTAGTTTTTTTTTCGTATTACTAATATGTAGTCTTGACACTTGGAGACTTTATACATCTCCGAGATTATCTTTTTATTTTAATTTTTCCTATTTTCATGTATATTATGTCGACACTTAGAGTCCTTTACACCTAAGTAATTTTAATTTTGTATTCAGATTTTCTGTCCTAGTTATTTCTATTTCTATTTTTTATTTTCTTGTGATAGTTGTCATATATGTAACGGGCAAGTACGAATATAAATTCTCATAAAACTAAATATGGTCAGCATTCATAGTATTTAAATTATATTGTCTGCCTGATAGCTTGCACAGTCATGCTCACTTTAAGGTCTCTGCTTACGGTGGCGTCGTTGATCGGGTCGCCACTTTCCCGAAAGAAGGTTGAGGGAGGCGATGGCTGAGATACGCGTCATACTCGTGAACGGGTGCTGTTTGCGGAGTCCGGTCTAATCAAGCTCACTCATGGCTTAAATTCAAACAATTTTCCTGCTGTTCTTGATATGAGAAATTGAATTCGCTACATGTTTGTTTATTTATGATTATTTAATATTATGACGCATGGAGACCTTATACATCTCTGAAACATTTAGTGAAATGTATCCGTTTGTTTTCTTTTTACTCTGACAACTAGAGACCTTTACATCTCTAGCAGTATAATAATGCTAATTTTAACGTTTAACTAAAAACAATTGTATGCCCTTTTACATATATCTTTACATCTATACATTTCTCAAAATTCATTAAATTTATATAATTGTTCTGACTATTAGAGACTTCATCTCTATTTAATGTACTACATCTGTATTTATATTAAATCAAATTTATGTTTCGCTTTTAATTAATGCATGTTAGCCGTAAGATGTTATAAAACTATTATTTGAAAAAAGGAAAGTCCCGCTGAGTTTCTTGCCGGATTCTTCTCAGGCAGTGGTGTAGGGTTAGAACCGGAGGTAGTTTTTTTTTTCTCTCATTCGCTATTTAGTTTTAACGATTCAAAAGCGCTCGTTGCTGGGCCTAATTGAATAAAGAATATTTTGACTTTGACTTTGACTTTGACTTTGACACGGCTGGATTCTCCTACTAACTATGCGTATATACGCATTAGGAGGTAAATGCTCATAATCACCACGCTGGGCAAGCGGATTGGCAATCGCAGTAATGTGTCCACTATGATTACACTGCTGCCCGTCATCAATCAAATCAAAGAACGGTCAGTGACACTTCAATCCCTTAGTCGACTCTTAGGGTGCGGCTCCACTGAGGTGGAGAGGAGCGGAGATGAGCAAAATTGATCAATTATGTTATATTGGGTGTGGTGAATGGAAACACTCTTTAAGACGAATCTTTATATTAAACATAGAGCACAGTACAGAGAACGACATCTACACAGGTCTACGCCATATTGGTAAGAGAGAGGGGAAGGCAACTAGTGTTGCCAGGTATGTAATATCTTCCTTTTTTTAGAAGAAAGATGACATAGTCAATATTAAGACTAAACAAAGTAAGTACTCTTTAATTTACTTTCAGAGACGGAATGCATCTGTCAAACGAAGCAATAACAAAACGCTTCTGTCATATTGACAGCTATGACAACTTGTCATATTGAAGTAACCTAGAAATGTTGACATTGACAGTTGTGTTCCGACTCTTTTATATTAATTAGTTAATTACACATTACACAAGATTATTCAAGATAACGAGCTGGTACCTTTACTTCTCTACCAGATCGTGTAACATACATTTTAGGTATATTATTAGTGTTAGAACTAGTATACAGATTATTATTTGTGACAGGTAAGTTTACAGTTTGGTTTGTATGATTATTAACACTGTTTCTGTTTTCAGGTATCATCTCAGGCGAAGGAGGTTTAAGAATATGCTGGCGACTTCTACGGAATTCTCCCTGCGGTGATTTTATTGTGAAGCTACGCGGTTCATTACTGTTTCCTGAGATCAAACCTGGAACCCAAACACTATGTGGCTTATGTTTAAAATACACTTTATCACCTTTCTCGACTTTTGGCAATGACTTGGCATGCTTATTATAATAAAGTGCTGTATGCGAATTTTGTTTTTCAATATATCTCTTAATTAAGTTATTGTCAACCAATGTAGGGGATAGATATGAGTCTGTGACTGGAATCTTAGTTCGCAAATTTCTAGACATAGATAACTGTGCAGGTGAATATCCTGACTGTTTGGGAGTATTTCTATATAGAAGCAAAGCTAGATATGGGTCAGTATTGTCAGCCTTACATTTCTTTAGCAATAGTTTAATTGTACCTATGGCACGCTCGACCATGCCATTAGACCTGCTCAAGTATGGGCTGGAAGTGTTAAGCTTGATGTGCCAATCTTTAGCAAAGGCTTGAAATTCTACAGAAGAGAAAGGTGGACCATTGTCCGATATCATAAATTCAGGTATGCCATGACGGGCAAATATAGACTTCAGGTGAGTAATAATTCTGTTGGCATTTGTGCCTGTATTTAAAAGAGCTAATTCAACATATTTAGTGAAATAATCAACAACTATTAAGTATTTCTGATTTTCAAATTCAAAGATGTCAATACCTACTTTATTCCAAGGTAGAAGTTTATAGTTGTGATGTAAAATTGGCTCTCTTGTGTTACCTCTGCGGTAAGTAAGACATACATGACACTGACTTATAACCTTTTCTATATCATTAGCCATGTTTGGCCAGTACACAGTAGTTTTGGCAAGTCTTATACAACTATTGATGCCTTGATGTCCTTCATGTGTCAAATTTATGACATATTCTCTCATAGTTTCTGGAATTACAATTTTATCAGACATAAAAAGGACATCATCCATTACATTTAATTTATCTTTTAATGAGAAATAGGGTCTCAATTCTTGACTAACAGACCTTCTGTGTTCAGGCCACCCATGTTGACAGTATTTAATAATTTGAGATAGGATGCTAGATTTACATGTCTCTTGTTTTATTTTTTCTAGCCTCTCAGGGCTAACTGACAGATTGGACATGATTATATTGACATGTAGATCTATATCACTCTCAAGTTCTGGCAAAGTAGTTTCTTTTAAAGCAGCTCTAGATAGGGTGTCTGCAATGTACAGGTAACGACCGGGTTTATATATAACATTAAGCTCATATGGCTGAAGACGAAGCATAATTCTCTGCAGTCTAGCAGGGATATCATATAATGCTTTCTTGAATAATGTGATCAAAGGCTTGTGATCTGTTTCGACAATGACAGTCCTGCCATATATATATTGGTGGAATTTTGTACAACCAAACAGAATAGCCATTGCCTCTTTCTCTATCTGGGAATAATTTTGTTGACATTTAGTAAGAGAGGCTGATGCATATGCTATTGGTTGTTCATTGTGTAGTAAAACTGCACCAAGGGCATCTTTTGATGCGTCTACTGACATGGTTATTTCTTTGGTCGGATCATAGTAGGTTAGTACAGGGGCATGACTGATAAGTTTCTTAATATTATCGAATTCTGCTTGATGCTGTTGCAGCCATGACCACTCTGTATCTTTATTTAATAGTGTTCTTAAAAGACTATTTTCTTTGGACAAGTTAGGGATGAATGGACTGAGGTAATTAACCATGCCCATGAATCTTTGTAGATCAGAGACACATGATGGGTGAGGCATGTCACAAATTGCTTTAATTTTAGTTGGGTCTACCTTAACACCATCCTGACTGAAGATATGGCCCAGGTATTTAACTTCTGGTGCACATATAACACATTTGTCTTTATTAAATTTAATATTAATGTCTCTAGCTCTTTCTAAGACTTTTTTAAGAGTGTCATTATGTTCCTCTATAGACTTACCATATATTAGAAAGTCGTCCATCATGATCTTGACATTGTCTATATCACTGAATCTCTTCACCATTTCTCGATGGAAGATTTCAGGGGCTGCATTTACCCCGAAAGGTAAACGTGTGAAAGAATACCTACCAAATGGTGAAATAAATGTGCAGAGCTTTGAAGCTTCTTCAGTGAGTGGTAGCATCCAAAAACCTTTGTTTGCATCTAGCGTGGTGAAATATTTTGCACCCGCCAGGTCCGACTTAATTTCATCCATAGTTGGGAATTGGTAGTGAGACCTAAGGATAGCTTGGTTAAGTTTCCTAGGGTCTATACAAAGGCGTAACTTACCATTTTTCTTTGATGTGAGGACAAGTGAGCTTACCCATTGTGTTGGTTCTTCCATGCGTTTGATTATACCACTTTTCTCCATGCTGTCCAGCTCAGCCTTTAACTGGTCTCTAAGTTGGAAAGGGACTCGGCGACATGGATCGACTGATGGTGTAGCGTCTGGTCTTAATTTTAGGTCACACGAAAAGTCTTTAAGGCAACCTATACCTTGAAAAAGGTCTGTGTATTCTGACATAATATTGTCACATGTATTTATAGTTACATTATATATGCGTTTCACTAATTTCATGTGCTTGCAAGAGTTCCTACCTAGTATGTCCCGACCTTTGATATCTACTACATGAAAATTTACATCATAGTTGACATTTTTATGACTTAATGTTAATGTACATTGGCCTAGATTAGGTATATTACCACTACTGTAATTTGTCAAATTGTCTCTGCTTTTTGTTAGAGCCTCAGGTGCTAGATTTAGTTTTTTAAATGTATCAATTGACAGAATATTAGCATCTGCACCTGTGTCCAACAACAAGCTTATTGTAGAATTAGTATTATTAATTTTAAAAGTTTCTTCCCATGAGTCATCAGACTTGACATTGTTTATATGGATGGATCCCATGAATAGACTATGGGAGTCTTCAGCAACTGAAGCTTGTATGTTATGTACCTGGTAAGAATTCCTGCAGACTGATGCAAAATGATTGGGTTTCCCGCACTTTCTGCATTTTACACCGTTAGCTGGGCACTTGAATCGGTGAACTTGACCACAGCGACCGCACGTATTCAGACTGGAGTTACTGGGCGATCTGGCTGGTCTTGACCTGGAGATTCTTGGCTTACTGCTGTTACCGATGCTGTGGCTAGGAGACTTGCTGTTAACTGGTCTTGCTGGTGTTGAATGAACTCTGCCGACGAAATGTGGGTTTTCGAGTGTCTTGGCTTGCTCCTTTGATGTCTCGATTGATCTGGCAAGTTCTATAGCGTCAGTTAGTTTTTTAGGTTTCTTCAAAAGAATGTGCTCCTTGATGTGTTGGTTTCTTGCATGTAAGTTCCAACTGAAGACGTCGCGAAGGATGCTATCTTCTAGCGAGTCGAACTCGCACTGTCTGCCGATGTTACGTAGATCCGTGGCATATTCGTCAATTGTCTCGTCAGCACCTTGGCGTCTGTTAAACAGTTTGTGGCGTTCCATTGTAATATTAATTTGTGGCGTAAAGTGGCTGGTGTATCTATTTACTAGATCTTCGAATGTTACGCTGTCTATATTGAGGTTGAAGGAGTAAAATATTATAAGGGCTTCTGTGCCAATAAAGTGCAACAAGATGGCTACCTTACGACTGTTTGACTCGCCCTCTAAATTATTGGCTCGGAGATAGATCTTAAGTTGGGTTATCCAGTTTTTCCATGTGATTGCCATATTTGAATTGTGAAGGTTTAGAGGTGCAAGGGAACCTGCTACCAACCTCGGTCTTTCTTGTCCGTTCGCGTTGTATGATCCGCCATTGTTTGGTTGAGCGTGCGGCAGCGGCACGTGTCGTTGAGCGTTGTCCGGCGTTCTTGTCTCGTCGTCCGACATGTTTTTTTATTAATTCTAGACTTCTGACACCATGTTATATTGGGTGTGGTGAATGGAAACACTCTTTAAGACGAATCTTTATATTAAACATAGAGCACAGTACAGAGAACGACATCTACACAGGTCTACGCCATATTGGTAAGAGAGAGGGGAAGGCAACTAGTGTTGCCAGGTATAACTAATTAATATAAAAGAGTCGGAACACAACTGTCAATGTCAACATTTCTAGGTTACTTCAATATGACAAGTTGTCATAGCTGTCAATATGACAGAAGCGTTTTGTTATTGCTTCGTTTGACAGATGCATTCCGTCTCTGAAAGTAAATTAAAGATTACTTACTTTGTTTAGTCTTAATATTGACTATGTCATCTTTCTTCTAAAAAAAGGAAGATATTACATACCTGGCAACACTAGTTGCCTTCCCCTCTCTCTTACCAATATGGCGTAGACCCGTAGATGTCGTTCTCTGTACTGTGCTCTATGTTTAATATAAAGATTCGTCTTAAAGAGTGTTTCCATTCACCACACCCAATATAACAAATTACATTCATCAAATTCAAAATTCGAAACACTGTCATGCGGTCTCATTGGTCAATTTTGCACATCTCCGCTCCTCTCCGCCTCAGGGGAGCCGCACCCTTATGACTCCCGCGGGAAGAGTTGGGGTGGTGACAAAACTTCTTACTGCCGTCACCACACGGCAAGCGGTGTCTGCTGACGGCAACGTACTTCGTGCTATGACTCACGGGCGGCAGCCTGGAGCTGCAGAGGACTCAGGGGAGTAGGGGTTGGCCCCAAGATCTTCATCTGCGTGCAGTTCGTCAGGATCTGTGAGTTTGTTCGTCAAGTCGACGACAGCGGTGTCTGCTAACAGTGGTGTAGCCTATGGTCATTTCTATACTACTACCAAATAGATAATACCTACTGCCAAACTAGCATATCCTGAGACTGGCACCCATTGCCTATTTTGTATTGTATATTGTTAGTTTAATATCATGTACCTACACTCAACCAATTAGAAGCCTAGGCAACTCTAGAACCTTGTCACAATGACTTCTAACAATTTAATTGATGGAGTCACTTTGACACTGAGAGGCCTAGGGTTCGAATTAGTTGAGTGTAGACTATTTATAGTATTTATACTGTAAGTTTTTGCATTGGCTTTTGCCAAAAAACTTTTTAATTTAATTTGTAAAACTTTCAATTTCAGGCATCTCCGTGTATTGCATCATGGTGGTACACAGCCGACACAAGCAGATCATGGCCGAGGAGGACGAAGCCCGCTTCCAGCACTCTGGCAGAATCGTCAAGGGGGGGCACGAAGATTACCCACTTATTCGGATATGAGCTTTAAAAAAAAAAAACCAAAAACCCGATTCTGCCAGATATAAACTTGCTAGGCTCATTCATCTTGCTAGGCTCAATCAGTATTAAGAATCTGTGCTAAGGTACTACAGGTATTGGGCCCTAGATAATGCTGACAGGGCGCTGTAAATGTGGTAAATTTTGACAGTCGTGACTCTAAAAAAACAAGTGCTATTTTTGACAGAGACATCTCGAAAATTTTGATATTTGCCTAAGCCCTTAGGCCAGGCTTGAAAAAATATATTGTGCGATTGTGAAAGATATTAAATGGACTGCTAGCAACGTCTTTGTCGCAAAGGTACTTAAATTAAATTGTACCGCACTCTACCTGTATGCTTGGCACAAGATTGGTACGCCAGTATGTCGCCACGAGATAGATTTTCCGTCTTTTACTAACTATATGAATAAAAGAGGGATAATTAGTTTATCTCGCGGCGACATACCTACTGTCGCACTAATCATGTGCTAAGCCTTCTGAACGATCTCACTTTTTTGTTATACTTGCGACCTGCCTCGATTTCGCACGAGTGCCATGCGCCAAATATATTTGCTATGTCCCTTCATTTAAAATATGTAATATACTTATTTGTAAATATTCATTAAAATTATATCCTATAAACGACAATGCAAATCTACCAGTGTATTAAATGCACAATGTACATATGTAGGTAGGTTTTTTTTTTTTTTTTTTTTTTTTTTTTTTTTTTTTTTTTTTTTTTTTTTTTTTTCGGGTAGGTGAATAAAACTCACCACATCACTGCTCTCATATTTTAATAGCAAAAATTAGTATATTACATATTTTAATTTAAATTTTTACACCTAGTTCATGTATAGATAACATATTTCACCTACCAGTGGTATCTGATCTTTTCTCCAGGAAGTTACTGATTTATAACATTTCACCAAGTTCAACTGTCACTTTCACACACAATGTCTGAAGTCAATGCGATTAAAGGTTCTATGGCGGAGCTAGCTGAAACTTTCACTGCAAGAATGGCTGAGATGCAGAGTACCTTGGATAAGGCGGAGTCTGGCAAGGCAGTTGGCAGCATCGAGACAGTAGCCGCAGAATTTAACAGCTTCAAGGCATTTGTCTGTAAGTCGCTTGATTTGCTTCAGAGACAGGTGGAGCTCATTTCTAAGCAGGCTGACCAGATGGAAATGCGGACCAGGCGCAAGATGCTTGTTATCCATGGTGTTCCAGAAGGCGATGGTGAGGACACAACTGCGGTTATAGCGGAACAGCTCAAATCCATCAAGGCCGATTTCACTACCGCTGATATAAGAAGGAGCCACCGACTTGGTAAACTCCGAGGGACCAAGCCCAGGGCAATTGTGGTCAAGTTCTGTGAAACTGCTGTTCGTGATAAGCTGTGGTTTGGTAAAGTGGCGTTGAAAGGTTCTGGTATTACTGTCGCAGAATTTTTAACCAAGTCGCGACAGGAGACCTTTATGGCGGCACGCGAGCGTTTCGGCGTTCGAAGATGTTGGACCAGGGACGGCGTCATACATATTTTAGACGCGAGAGACGTGCGCAGGCGTGTTGTAAGCCTTGTCGAGCTTAAGGCTATTCCGGATGCGCTTGCACATCCAACCACTTCGACTTCAAGTGCAGAGATCGTTTCACAGCCTGATAACAGCCATAAAGTCGAAAAGCGGCCCAGACGTGTAGCTGCCAAAGCGAAACCTTGATTGTTCTTAAGTGTACTTCTTCTTTTGATCGGGTTTTACAGTATGTATCGTTCGTATTTTGTCGTGTTTTTCACTGTCACTATTACTTTGTTTATCCTCTTTATTCCCTTATAATTTTCTTAACATGTTTTGAATGTTTCCTTATTAATTTCACAACTGTCAGTGTCATTTTGTTTTATCACTTTTTTATTAAAACTTTGGCATGAGTTTGACATTTATATGTAATAGTGTTGCCAGCCCGTAAAATTGCGTTCCGTTTATAAATATTTCATGTTTTGTTTTGTTGAGGTGCATACTGCATTGAGTATAAATTGAACTTCCATGTTTAAATTCATATATTTTATCATAATTATACTACTGGCGGGTAGAACGCGGAGTTCTTGTTTAGTGTTAATTTAAAACAATTTATTTTTAAATTATTATATATTATATTCTTTATCTGTAAATTATTTATGTTTATATGTCTATATCGAGTAATAACAGTGATAATTTTTTGTCATTTTCTTCTTCAGATGGTGTCAGCGAAGAGAGTTTCCATAGTCTACCCCCTTCACTTCACGACTTCCTAGATTCCCAATTTAGTGATGTGGCTAAAAACTTTAATGTTGTACATTTAAATGCGCAAAGCATTCCTGCTCATTATAGTGATCTCTTACTCTCCTTCGATTTACACAATATTCATGCTGTTTTAGTTTCTGAATCATGGCTCAAGCCTTGCTTACCTTCGACTTCTTATGCACCCGGGTTTAATTTAATTCGTCACGACCGTTCCGGAAGAAGTGGAGGTGGAGTCGCAATATATCTCCGTTCTTATATTCCCTATTCAATTGTCAGCGTCTCTTGCTTTTCTCCTATTTCTGATGCCGCAGAGTATATTTTTCTTGACGTTTCACTGTCTCATTCCAAACTTTTACTTGGCGTTTTTTATTCGCCCTCTCTCCACGTGAATTACTTTTCTTCTTTTGAAAAACTTCTAGAAGACCTTATGCCCTCTTATAATCATCACATTATTATGGGGGATTTTAATACGTGTCTTCTGAAGGACGACAGTCGATCCAGGTGCCTTAAATCCTTGGTAGAATCATGCAACTTGACTATCCTTCCTTCAGACGCTACACACCATTTTCCAAATTGCACTCCATCTCTTCTTGATTTAGCTATGGTTTCTTCTAGTTCTCTTGTTTTTAAGTTTGGTCAATACGCTGCGGATGCCTTTTCCTTCCATGATTTGCTCTATCTATCCTATAAAATTCGGCCCCCCAAATCAAAATCTAAAATTCTTTTGCAGCGCAATTTTAGTGGATTAAATGTCGAAAAGCTTAAGGAAGATGCTTCAAAAGTTGATTGGAGTAGTATCTCGCGTGCTGATTCGGTGAACGACCAAATTGAGCTCTTTAATACTCTGGTGATGCGACTCTATGACGTTCATGCTCCTGTCCGTGCGATCAAAGTTAGACATCTGCCTGCTCCCTGGCTCACTGAGGATATTAAGGCCCTCATAGAAAGAAAGAATCAGGCAAAATCTAAATATAAGGCTAAAGGCTCAGATAGATATAAAATTAAGTACCATTCCCTGCGCAATCGGTGCAGTACTGTATGCCGGGATGCTCAGAGGCGCTATATACACAGTGCTGTTGAAAATGGTAATCCAGCCAAGGTATGGAAATTTTTGAAGTCCCTTGGTGTTGGTAAACCTCAACAGTCCGCAAATCTAAACAACGTTGACTTGGATAAACTAAATCTGCATTTCTCCTCATCTTCCTGTTTTAGCGGCCCTTCTAAAATCAATACCCTTCATCATCTGTCTTTACTCCCTACTCCAGTTTTCTCTCCCTTCAACTTTTCCAAATTTTGTCACAGCGACGTTGGAAAGGGTATTTTAAGTATCACTTCTAATGCCGTTGGTGCAGACTGTATTAGCCGTAGAATGATAATTCCTCTCCTTGATTTATTTGTCCCGATCATTACCGATATTCTCAATTTTTCTATTACGTCTAGTACTTTCCCAAGCTTGTGGAAAGATGCCGATATAATTCCCTTGCCCAAAAAACCCAATCCCACCTCCTTCACTGATTATCGTCCCATTTCTATCCTTCCTTTCCTATCCAAAGTTCTTGAACGGCTGGTGCATCAGCAGCTAACCTCGTTCCTTAACAGTAATAACCTATTGAACACATTTCAGTCTGGCTTTCGTCCTGGCCACAGCACTACTACGGCACTTATCAAGATTACCGATGACATTCGTGCTGGTATGAATGATAGAAAGCTCACTGTACTTACGCTTCTTGATTTCAGCAACGCATTTAATACTGTTGATTTCGACATATTGCTTGCCTTTTTACGACGTCTGAGCATGTCTGCTGCAGTGATTGCGTTGTTCTGTAGTAATTTAGTGGGTCGTCGGCAAAGGGTGATGGCTGATTCTTTTCATTCTTCCTGGTGCAGCACTCTGGCTGGTGTTCCACAGGGTGGAGTGCTGTCTCCTTTGTTATTTTCAATCTTTATTAACTCCATTACTCACAATCTGTCCTCTTATCATCACCTTTATGCCGACGACCTTCAGATTTATTCTCAGGGTGGGTTTTCCGACCTTCACTCCGTCATGGAAGGTACTAATGCTGACTTGGTGCGTATATCGGATTGGAGTCGTGACCACGGTCTAAAGGTTAATCCACTGAAAACTCAGGTGATTTTATTTGGTAGTGATAAACTGATTGCCAAAGTTGACTTTCTTAAACTTCCTTCGATTGTCTTTGACGGAGTTCAAATCCCCATATCCAGTAAAGTCAAAAATTTAGGCGTTATAATGGACCGTTCTCTTTCATGGGTGCCCCAGGTGAGTGAGGTGAGCAGGAAGATGTTTGCTGCTATAGGGTCGCTGAGGCGGCTTCGTAATTTTTTGCCTATTGCCACTAAAATTGCGCTGGCTCATACGTTACTTTTACCCATTCTTGATTATGCCGATATCTCCTACCTTGATCTCACTGAGGAGCAACTCAATAAACTTGAGCGTATACAGAATGTCTGCATTCGGTTCATATTTGGGTTACGTAAATTTGACCATGTTTCTAGTTTCCGCTCCCAACTCAAGTGGCTCACTATCCGTCACCGCCGTAACTCTCACATACTCTCCCTTCTTTATTCTGTACTTTTTAATCCTGCAACTCCACGCTATCTAAAAGAACGGTTTTCTTACTTAAACTCACTTAGATCGTCTCAAAATTTGCTCCTAACTGTACCTTCATCTTCTTCCAAATTTTACAATTGTTCATTTACTTTTCAGGCTGTTAGACTGTGGAACTCTCTCCCTTTACACATAAAACAAGCGCAATCTGTAGTCGCGTTTAAATCCAATGTCAAAGAATATTATCTGTCTCTTCCTTAATTTTAATGATTGACACTGTTATTTTCCTCTACTTGATATGCTTATATTTATATATGTAGCTGGTATATGTATGTTTATATGATTACATTTATTTATGTATGTCTATTAGAATTTTCGTTTGTGTTGTTGGTATTCTTTTTAAAACGGGTTTTGAACGAGGGTACTCCGGATGAGGACCCTCTTAATCGGCCGAAACATGTCGAGCAATCATCGACTTAAATTACGTGAGTAATCCGGTTCGATAATCTTTTAATTACTTACCTGTTAGAAAAACCGTATGGAAATTCCTTGCGCATTTGCGCAGTCGATGATTTTTACCATATATTATTAGGTTTATATAATTAGGAATATAAGTATGATTTGTGATATATTATGTAAAAGGTATTAATAAAATATAAATGAAAACTTTATTATTAACATATCTGAATAATTTATTTATACGAGTAGGTACATAAATAAAATCTAACTAACTTAAGGTTTTCCCTTCCGGAATTGTAGGTACCGAGGATGCTGGCGGCATTTCCTTGCTGTATCATAATGCTGACACGCTGTGCAAGGAAGTTGCCAACTATCTCCAGTCAATTTTGGCAATTATTTACGTGCGCTAAGGCCCCATGAACTTAAAGTTTCTATACCAAAGCATACAGAATCGTACTCTTTTCCAAGGCCCTTACTTGAACATTTATTGCAGCTTAATAAATGTTCGAAGCGGCCGCGCTTCGAACATTTATGGCCTTAAATGTAGTTCTTTGAAGATGGGACGGGTCTGCACTTTTTTGACAACTTACTCCGTGGTGTCCCAGTCAATCGTCTGTGCCTGTATGCCACAACGGCATAAGTGAGTGTCAGGACGGTTGTAAGTCTAAGGGACTTGAGGCCGGATCCAGAAAATATTGAAATGACGTTAGGTATTTAGCTATTTAGTAATTTGCGAATGAAAGCCTTCAGGTAAGTTATGTTTAATATTAATTAGTACCTACTTAATTTTTAAGGCAGAGAGATATTTCTCTGCAAAAAACTAAAATATCAAACGACATTTATCGCCACCCGATGTAATGAACGAACGTGTACGAATTTAGGGCTACCCACGACAACAAGGTATCTGCGCAAGGTACGCAGTGTCGTATGGAGAAAACATTGAAATCCACCATTTGTTTGTAAATAATTTATGCTATTTATTACCTTCTCATCCCTGTAACAAATACAGTTATGTTAAATACATTAACTATTTAAATCGAAATTCTTCAATCTTGACATCAGCTGACAGCACATTTGCCTCCAAAGTAAATGGTCCATCTACAAAAATAAAAATACAAGTTTTGAGACAAACACATTATGCGATGGCCTGTCAAGACTCAGACTGTTACTAAGGGTCTAAAAGTAAAGACTAAGACTTTACGACCTTAATCGTAAAGTCTTTGCAATGAGGGTTTTCTGAAGTGACGTTCACCAGGGCGGCAGCACTGAGGCGTCAGGTCCAGAAACTTGTCTAAATTCTCAGAGCGCCTACAGTTTCGTATATCAATATTTTGCATGAGTTAATAAAATTATAATTATATAATTGTGTTTCTTAGCGGGACCTTACGACTAAGTGGCGCCAACTAGTGGCATACGTTTTCGAGAAAACCCTCATTAGGCTACAAGCTGTATGTAGGCTTGGCTTATGATGGTACCGCGTCTAATCTTGTCGTTGTTCACGTTCTAACAAGTTTAGTATGCAAGCGCCAAAGTGACGTGTAGCACGATACTTAAATGGAACCAACAACCCACGTGCTTGTCTCTTACCGACATGGAACCACTCCGTTCGGGGATAGCCGGACTCCTCCCTGGAGGCCGCGATGGCCTCTCGAAGAGCGAAAGCCACGCAGATAGCCAGGCATGTCGGTGGCTCGCCGACCGCTGTAAGCCACAAGAAACTTGGAGACAAGTTTAACGTATGTACATGTATTGGGAATGGGATGACAGATTAATACATATTATATTATAATTGCAACCATTATGGCTCTACAAAGCACTATTTAAAAAAATGTGTCATGGTAATTATTATTTATGAATCCTGCCTTTTAAGGTAGTGCTTGTACTCGTATACCCACTTACATATTACTTATTGGGCATTTTCGCGAGAAGAGATACAAAAACTTATTTTTCTCAAACAGGTAAATTTTATGTTTTTCCTGCTCAGAATCACGAGCTCTTTCGATCGTACTAGAAGAAAAAAAGTGTCCCAACTTTTTGTTTCTATTACGTAATCGTTTTTCAAACACTTTGTACAGCGGTTACAAAGTGGAGAGTATGTAAAATGTATGAAAAATGTGGGACCATTTTTTTCTTGTATTTTTTTTTCTCCTAGATTGAAAGAACTCGTTATTCTGAGTAGGAAAAACATTAAATTTACCTACCTTAAAAAAAAATTAAAGAATGATACCTACCTACACCTAATCAGCTCTACCTTTATGTTCGACGAATGTGGTATAATTAAATAAGAGTTTAAATGGTTTAACATTCAGACAGATACGGATATTAAAAAATAACTCTACTGGTGCAGTGATTTCGTGTTTTACGAAAAACATAGCAATGTATGATAAAAGTATAAATAGGTACGAATATTTTGCCGGTACGCCAAGGCTTGATGATGATGGCAATTGATTGCTTGTTAAAATTCAACGCAACATTGTTGCCGGATAACACACATGCGCGGAAATGCAATTACACTCAATTGCATTTAAGTACTATTTAAAAACCTACTTAAATGCAACTGATAATAGCTAGGTAACGTCCGGTGTGATTTTATGTTAAAAGACGAATTAACGTATCAGTCAGATAGTCGTATTAAAAATAAATAAATAACATAAAATAAAATATGGGGATTTAATTAATCTATGTAACATACTAAGAAATAAGAGCTACTTATAGATAGTTACGTTATCTACTGCCAGCGAACGGCGAATATAATGTTCTGTAGGCTTACAATTCTACCGCATCTAATCGTTTGTCGTCTTTGCCGTCACGTTCTAA
>JALPQI010003008.1:0-91265 GCA_025490895.1 Thaumatotibia leucotreta
TAAAGTAAAAGACACAAACGCCTAGATATTAGGTAGTCCTATTAAGCATTTCTATTATTTATTAGCGGTTAAGTCTCGTGGGTAGAAGCTGCAGATTCACCACGATATAATTGTAGGGTAAGAGTAATCGATAAGTTTCGTTGAGTCTCAGGTTGTCCTGGATTTTATTATTAAGTTCTGACATCGTCCTCGATGGTCTACCAAGCAGATTTTCTTGTTTAGTCGTATATCATTTAGCCCTATAGCTAGTTTTTAGGGTACATGCCTGATCAGCATTCGTACTCCCTCTTTAGGTTTAGGTTTTGTTTAGAATAAATTTATATTCCTAAGTGTTACCGTACATTTAGCAGTTTTACTTCCACTCTTAAAACCGTGAACGATAATTTAACTTTATCCCTTACTAACTACTAAACACCCTTACTTTCGCTTATTAATGCTTAATTCGCAATCAACTAACTTAATCAAGCTTATGCCACCCTTTTGCACTTATATCCCCTCATCAACTCCTAACTAATACTTAACATACTCTGATACCTGCTTACTAACGGCTTTACGCAATTAACCTATCCTGCTTAAGCCATGCATTAACCTGTCTCCTGCGGGTTTTTTTTTTTCTTCTCACCTACTTTCTTTCTCTTCAAAAAAAAAAAAAAAATTAAATTTTTAATTTAATTTTTTTTTAACCCAACTAAAGATGAACTGTAACACTTTGGACCGTGTGTCTAGACATCTTAATGGATATAATTTATACTGAGCATTTCATCAAGTTTTCGTTGGTTTAGCAGGGATGAATTTAACGTGTAGTATGCCCTAGACTCGGGCAATATCATGGGGAAAATAGAATAGAGGTGCAGACTTGTCTTGTGATAGCTTTTTGTAAGTAAGAATTTACCTTGTGTGTGATAGTGGTGTCCTCATGCATTCCATTGTTTAATACCGTTCTGCCTGTGTTGCACTGCCAGTTTAGGTTAATCACAACACTACGCACATTCAGACTATATGTCTTCTTAATAATTAACTTGAAAGGACATTATAAATGCGATTTGTTTCCGTTGTTTACGTTCTTTTGCTAGGTTATGTTCCGGATACATTGATTTGGCATTTGACGTTTGACAGGTGTGCTTGTCTATGGTCCAAAATCCGTTCCACACGCCCGGTTTTAGAAAACATGTTAGATTTTTATTGTCAAGACGTATTATTTACAATTTACCTTTAAAATGGTTTATCTCAATTTCTAAGAACATATTTCTATAAAATTTTAATTGTTGGTAAGGATCGATTTGTGTCCAAGTCATTCGCACGAGCACAAAAGGTGGCGCTGCGATCGCCGACGCGGTTCTCTCTGGTTCGGCCCAAAATGTTGTCATTGGGATTCCGGCATACGATATGTGAGCATCTAAAATTTAACCATTGGATCCCAATCACGTGGAAATGGTAAGTATTTTGTTAGTACAAGTACAGGGATGCATAATCATCCCTCTAAAATCTCTTTCATAAGTTGATCAATGTAATTTTTGTTTCAGCCGCGCCCGGTATTTCTCTCAACTTAGCAACATGAATATATAGTCCTGTTCGTTCTAGTATAATAAGGATTTGTTAACACCAATTCAACATTTGGTAAGTAGTAAAATGAGGTGTTCCTCACTATAATGCCTAGGATGGCTTTCGATATTGTGAATTGTCAATTTCATAAGATAAATTTCTTTTCCAGCAAACGCCATTTTGACCTGCACGCACATGGACCGCTAACCTTATTTCAATAAAGAAAAAAAAACCAGCTTATAAACTGGTAAGTGTTTTATTGAACCCGTGGTTCACGTGTTTAATTACATATAAAAGCTCTTGATAGATAGGTATGAATAATTTCCTAGAATTTAACCAAATATTGTCTCCATTGTTCCAGGTTTTTTTTATTTTTATTGCTAGTTACATATTTACATCTACTTATTTCATCTTTCTAAATCTTCGGTCCTGTGGATAGTGTCATTTTATTGCGTCGATCTTTTCATCATCCTGGAGTCCTGAGTCTGCACTACGGTCACCGGCGGTAAACTCGGAGGTCTGGTCCTGTTCACTGCTCCGGCCCACCCATGTCTGGCAGCGGAGAAGTAATCATGAGAGTCTAGTGAAGAGCACCAACCACAAATCACGGTTTCTATTTAAATCCACCGTACCTAGTAGAGTAGACAGGTATTTATAAATTTCCTATATAAGGTTTGCTGCCAAATTAAACCTCGGATGGTATGTCTCTTATGCCCCGAGCCATTACTGTTTTGTAAACTACTATATAAAGGGATTCCCTCAAGCTAAAACATAAAATAGCATATAAATTTTGGTTCCTAAATTTCCCCCTGTGAATAGCATTTAACTTACGCTATAACATAAGACTTGTTTACTATTGTCAATATTAATTAGTTCACCGAGTGTGTTACAAACTGCTAGACCATATGTGAATACACGTTATAAGCCTAATGTTATCTTTTATTGTTTGAACCTGACATACGATAGACGGAGGTTGGATCAAAGGGCGTCCATCATTTCTTAAATTCTAGATCCAGACTCTGCTCCATTAGGAGGTGGCCGATCCACGATCCTGAGTTAGTCTTTTACTTAATCTAGCCGTGAGCATTCCTACTTTCTTTATAGTTGAATGGCCCCTGACCATTTATGCTTCAGTTTGATTGTATGTTTCTTTATAATAACGCCCCACGTTTTTATTTTAGTTTGGTAAAAGTTTCCGATTAGGTAACGCTTAATCCACTGACATAGATGCTTAACGTGGCTTTCAGCATCCGACTTGGGAAGACTACAGTGATAATAGTTTCACGTGACTAATCTACAGAAAGTAGCATCTACGGTTAGTTACAACTAATTTTTATTTTCTAGTTTTTGGTGCAATAAAAACCGTTTAACTTAAAACTTTTTTTACTTATTTTATTTTCAAGTTTTTAGTGCAATTGTTAAGTTAATTTCCGATACTAAATATTCTACATCAAAGATGTTGCTTGTAATATGCAATAGGTACAATTATGCATGCTAGCGTTTAACTCTCGCGCTTTAATAACGACAGGGCTGACAGAGTGACAATACTAATACTAATACTCATTCTCTCAGTCTTATCAATCGGATGACTGCAGGTCCAACGGCCCGCCCTACGCGAACCACTTACGTTGTCACTCTATCAGCTGGAGGGCCGCAGGCCCAACGGCTCGCCCTACGCGATTCACTCACGCTGTCACTCTATCAGCCGGAGGGCCGTAGGCCCACCGGCTCACCCTACGCGAACCACTCACGCTCTCACTCTATCAGCTGGAGGGCCGCAGGCCCGACGGTTCGCCCTACGCGATTCACTCACGCTATCACTCTATCAGCCGGAGGGCCGAAGGCCCGACGGCTCGCCCTACGCAATCCACACACGCTGTCACTTTATCAGCTGGAGGGCCGCAGGCCCAACAGCCCGCCCTACGCGGACCACTCACACTGTCATTCTATCAGCTGAAGGGCCGCAGGCCCGACGGCCCGCCCTACGCGAACCACTCACGCTGTCACTCCATCAGCTGGAGGGCCGCAGGCCCGACTGCTCACCCTACGCGAACCACTCACGCTGTCACTCTATCAGCCGGAGGGCCGAAGGCCCGACGGCTCGCCCTATGCTATCCACACACGCTGTCACTTTAGCAGCTGGAGGGCCGCAGGCCCGACAGCCCACCCTACGCGGACCACTCACGCGGTCATTCTATCAGCCGGAGGGCCGCAGGCCCGACGGTTCGCCCTACGCGATCCACTTACGCTGTCACTTTATCAGCTGGAAGGCCAAAAACCCGATGGCTCGCCCTAAGTAGACTACCCACGCTGTCAGCGGTTATGGCACACTAATAGCGTTTATGGTAATATTGCCGTATCAGATTAGAGGATTTGGAAGTGAGTATTCAGTTTATATGTTTTTACCCATTAGCTAAATCATTACTTTAAATTCAACATTTCGATAAACCTGGCGGTTATGGCAGGCAGTGGTACATGTCTCAGCAGCATCAGGTTTGAGGAGTTGTTAGTCAGTATTACATCCGTCTGTATCTTTTCGTCCAATATTCCGCAGGGTTTGAAGACGAAAGTCTTTGATCAGTGTATGTTGCCAGTGATGACATACGGTATTAAACCGTGGTCGCTTACAATGGGCCTCATAAGAAGGCTCAATGTGACCCAAAGGGCAATAGAGAGGGCTACGCTAGGAGTCTCTCTGCGATATTGGATTAGAAATGAGACCATCCGCAGCAGAACCAAAGTAACCGACATAGTTTTTCGAATCGCTAAACTGAAGTGGCAGCGGGCGGGGCTCGTTGCGCGTGGAACCGATGGCCGTTGGGGCGGTAAGGTTCTCGAGTGGCGGTCACGACCGTAACGGAAGGCGCAGCGTGAGTAGGCCCCTCACAAGGTGGACCCATGCTCATGACCTGGTGAAGGACGCTGGATGCGAGTGGCACAGTGCCGGTCCACAAGGACCGGCCCTGTGCCACTCGCAACAAGGGAATCTTTTGCCACAAGGCAATCTTTGGGGGAGGCCTTTATTCACCAGTGAACGTCTTTCGGCTGATATGATGATGATGATGATGATGATAATGAAATCCGTACGTTTCTACCAAATATCTAAAGCAGTACTTCAAAATTTACATATTGCTAAACCTAGCGGTTGTGGCAGGCAGTAACACTGGAGTAGGTATCAGATTTGAGGAGTTGGACGTTAGTATTAAATTCGCATGTTTCTACTTAATATTTAAAGAACTTCTTTACAATCAAGATATCGATAAAAGATTAACCTTGCGGTTATTGTGGGCAGTACTGCAGCATCAGGAATGAGGAGTTGGAAGTCAAGATCGCCTCTGTTAGTATTTGATTATGCCAAACATGCTATACTTTCATTTTCACGTGTCTATCACTCACGGTTAAGGTAAGCAGTACGTCTGCAGCATCAGGCTTTGAGGATACAAGGATACAAATATTATAATATTGCATTGTCATGGGGACTTGATAAGAGTTCCAAATTTTATTGATTTCGGTGCAGTAGAAGTGGTCGAAAAATCGATCACAAGATTTGAAGCATCGACGACAGTTGATACGCGGTGAAGTTAATAAAAACCGTTTAATAAAACGATTTTAACGGATTATATCACCAGTCACCCGTAGACCACAAACCCTGTAAAATGTTCGAAAGGTCGGGATGAAGTTAATTTAATTAATATACGCGATATAAACCGTTAAAATAGTGTTATTCCATCAAAAAAAAATGTTAAAATTTGTTGCACAACCTAAGAGATTGATAACTGAATAACAGCTGATGAAAAAAAACAAAAGTGATATAAAAATAGACGTAGAGAATAGATAATAAAGAATTTCATAAACAAAAAATAATAATAACTCAAACAAAAATAAACTCGTGTATATTGTAAACCTCAATAAAACTTTTTTTCGTCAGGCGGGCCATATTTACATAGACTCAAGTTTTAGGTAGTAGGTATGTAACTATAAGTTCGTACCTAGGTATTTGTTTGTGATTTGCCGGGTTTGTCATTAGTACCTATATCTTTTGCATTTTATGCTGTCAATAATGGATGATTAAGCGAACGCCTTTTAAATTCGATGTACCCAGATGTAATTAAAATTAGATTTGGACAACCTAAATTAACCCCACAATCTAAGCTCAGAGTATTTTTTTGTGAGAGAGCATACTGCAGTCAAGCTACATAAGCATAATTAACACTTTTTATCCGGCTAGGCTGTGTCGGCTTAAATGTGTACTTACTATGTAAAATGTTCGTTTGAGTACAATTTACTACAAAAGCCGGAAAATGAGGGATTGCCTAATGAGAGTAATGACTATGCACAATATGCACATGTAATGGAGGTAGTGCGTGGTGGTGTGGTTGACGTATCTGACAGATATAAATACATATATTGTCACTAAAAATGGCAATAGAAAGATATAGAGCACTGAATTGACCGTGTGTAGAAAAAAATAATTCCTCGCTTTTCTATTCAGTTTGGCAAAACAATAAAATACATTCGTGGGTATATGCACTTGTTCTCCTCTTTCGTGTCAGATTCTAGTGCAATGTTGAATTTTTTAAAATGTAGTTGGTATTCGTAGATACATTTACGTTCGTTCAGCGTACCTATACGTAGTCAGCGATCTCAGAGATCGTGAACGGCTCATGACAAAGCTGCTAACGGTAAGATCGCTTTTGTACTCCATGCGAAGGAGTGAAAAATATCGAGTAAATAATCCACAAAAATATGCAAATTAAGTTACCTATTATATATCGCTCGATTGAAAAACATAAAAGTTATTCAATCTGTGAAAACGCGACTCTAAAGGCATAGTATTAGGTATCCAGCCACAATATTGTATAAGTATGTCGCATATTAAAATCATGCAATCTGTCACAAGGCTCCTCTTTTATAAAATATCATGTGGCTTATGATGGTCACGCGTTTATCGTTGGTGCTACACGTCACTTTAGTACTTGACTCGTTACAACGTGACGGCAATAACGATAAACGATAACTACGAGATCATCATAAGCTTTCATGTTAAAATATTAAATTGTGGGTACCTATACAGGGTGGCCCATTCAAATCGGTCAGTATGGGAAAGTCTGAAACTATAAGACATACGAAGATTTGTTCTTAGGAACCATGTCACCGATTTTGATAAAAAGAAAAGCTGCGTTGCTAAATATGACAAAAAAAACTTTTTTTCTTAAGATTTACACAATAAACACCTAGTAAAATAAATTTAAGTACGTGAAAATAATGAATTCCATTCATTTTAGACATCATGTTTTTTAGAGACATTTACTGCTTAAAACTTGGACAAACGATATCTGAATAGAAACAGTGTAAGTTATTTTTTTCAAAACAATCGGCTACTTGACCCATTTTTAAAGTTTGTCTTATATTATTAATCAATATCTGATTAACGGAAAAAAATATAAATATATTTTTTCACCACCTAGAAAACCGCAAAATAATAACTTAAAATTTAAACTTTCGTTACCGCGCGAAAACGATACTAGCCATGTTAATGCTTAGATTATCTGTGGTGTCACGTCACTCAAACCGAAAACAAACATTTGACATGTCACTTATGTTAATATCAATGTCACAGTAAAGCTACATGCCTACACGTCCATGGCGAATTTCACTCCTATAAGATTTGACATGAAGTTAGTTTAAGATCCTATGACGTCACATCATGGCCGACACCGTTTTCAGAGTACGAAATTACACCGTAATCGAAAAATATTGATCTTTTTAATAAATACTACAGAAAATAATCATTTTTTGCACTAAATTTGATATGAGTCAAGTAGCCTATTCCCTGGCTGGGTACAGTGTTTTTTTCAAATGCATGAATGCAGTTTTTCTTTTTATCAAAATCGGTGACATGGTTCCTAAGAACAAATCTTGTTATGTCTTATAGTTTCGGACTTTTCCATACTGACCGATTTGAATGGGCCACCCTGTATATCAAACAATATTTTAAAATATTGAATACAGTGCTCAGACGCTACGAAGTCAATCCTGACTCCTGACAGCTGTCAGTTCAATGTATTAACTGTCAATAATGTCACTTGTTACACCATTACGCATTGAAATGACAGGTGTCATGATTAATTTCATAGAGGCCGAGCACTGTCTATTGTATATTTTGAACGTAGTATTTTATCACAGATTCCGACCAACTAAATTTTGTTGACAGTTATTGTCTTGCGGTCTCACTAATTGTCTATGATTTAAAAAATAAACGACATACTCGTACCTAGTAGGCAGTGTCAACATTTTGATACTTACTGTTTTAATTTTCGCGTATTCCCATAATTGATAAAGTGCTGAATCTATTAAAACCTGAACATCATAAACCGGACCAGTTGATAAAGACAACGATAAATTGTGTCAGTGCGTTTTCACAGATTGAATAACTTTTATGTTTTTCATATTTTGAGCGATATAGGTAACTTAATTTACAACTCATATTTTTGTGGATTATTTACCTACTCGATATTTTTCACTCCTTCGAAGTGTACCTTGTCACGACTCTTAAAATAGACCTCATGTGTTCTTTACTAAAGTAAATTTTCAACACCGTGACAAGGTACCTTTATGTGTGCACTGACACAATTATTTATAGGTAATATAAATTATATTATCTAGGCTGTGTTGTATTTTTCACCTTGGTAATAATCGTTTATTGTGAGTAAAAGTCAATAACAATGTTTTCGTTAATTTTAACTTAGAGCGTATATTTGTAATACATTTTCTGTTTCTTGTGTGCACAGAAAATTAAAAATGTGTTCTTGTACTTCTAAACTCTTTATTCCCTTAACAGAACATGATGAAGATTTTTTTTAATTTTCCGCCAATAATATAATCAAATTTCAGTGATCACACTCCAGCCATGCGTAAAGCAAAGCAACGCGTAAACAGTTCGCAGACCTAGTGTAAATGCGCCCTAAATGTCCAAACTAATTCAGACGCCGGCTAGTATTCTGACCCATCATTAGTGTTACTAATATATTCACACAGAGAATTAATTTAACTTAAAAGGGCAACTAAGACTATCGGGGTTGGGGATCTAAGTAGGGTAGAGATTCGTTTGAAGGATATTAACTCACAATAGGGTAAGTGCTCCAGTGAATGAACACTTAAGGAAATTTTCAACTTAATTTATTTTTTGTAGCTGGGAGCAATAATGAAGTTTAAATATGAATGTTCTTATAGAGTAAACCACTATTGTAGTTTTCTAAAATCGATTTTTTTTTGCATTAGTGCTGCACAGTTTTGAATTATAGCTAACTGTAGGGGAAAAAATGGAAAATCACCAGTGAATGAACACAAAATTCTAGTAAATGAACAAATGAAACCAATGAATGAACTACCTTTAAAAATAATGTATTAAAATGAAAAAAGTACTCTATTTTTAATTGTTAGTGCTAGAAATATTCGATAATTTAATTTGAACTTTAATGAGACATAATAACTGTAAACATAATTAAACGACATCATTTACAGTTCCACATTTCTGCATATTCTGGGAAGGTTCAATTAACTCTTCAGTTACCATTGAAGAGTGACCTTATATGTCGCTTTCGTTAAAAAGTAAACTGGGCTCATTCTGCATATAAAGTGCTAACATGAATACTTTTGATTAACCAAAGATCTGTCTATGTTTGTTTCTTCAGTGGCATGAATTTGGACAATTTCGGTGATTTAAATAGCGTTGATTTTAAGTAAGGTCTATAATATAGTCCTAGGCCAGCTTCGGTAAGCATGATGGCATAGCCGATCTGTGACTCCAATGTATTTCATATCCAACGACTTATTAATACCTACCTAGAGTAGACATTGTCGTGAATTTCGTGGTTACTGAAATTACATTATCACTATAATTTCACATCGTGATCAATCCAATAGGTCAATGGAGAGAAATTATGTACAAGAGACACCTAGATAATTTTGTAACCATAGCGTTACATACAATACAACACAAAAATAATGACAACGAAATACATTTTTTTAATCACTTGTTGCAAAATATTTTTTTGATGGAAGATTGTTTGTTTCTTCAGTGGCATGAATTTGGACAATTTCGGTGATTTAAATAGCGTTGATTTTAAGATATTAAAACTGGCACTTGATAGTTCACTAGTTGCAACAGCTTTTAGAGGTTTGTCGAGAGATTCTTGGTCATGTTGGAATTATTTATACGAATTTTTTAACCTTTTCATGTCGTAAAACCAGACAAAATACGAAATAAATGATTTAGTTCATTCACTGGTTTTCGCAATCCAATTAATGAACTAACTGTGTTTGCGGTAGTTCATTCAAAATTGAATATATCAAGTATTGTTCGAACACTGGCCCTTTGCTAGACAGCATATTTCTATTAAATCCAAAGAAAACCAAATCTTATAACAACCACTAAAACGTAAGATATGGAACAAACAATTAATCACGCAATTCCAGTGAATGAACTCCCCAGTTCGGTCACTAGGTTTAAGCCATTTTGAGTTCTAGTTATAGAACACTGGATTAAAAGCCACTATTTGAAACGAAATCACATTAAACTATACTTTAATAGCTTAATAATAACCCTCCGGTTTCAAAAAAACACGCACTGTACCTAGGAGATGCACAAAACGCACACAACGACACATTAAACACAACGTAAGCTTACCTAAATCCTTATAACACCTCCATATAAAAAACGAACCGGCGCAACGTGCCCACTTTAGATCATCGTCACTTGGACACTGATGCATATGAGGTGATGTAAGTGCTACCAGAACTTGTCAAATAATATTCCTACCCGAAAAAAAAATATAACGCGTAGTAGAAATGTACGGAAAACTTATTTTACGAAAAAATCTTGTATTTTGTTCGTTCACTGGATTTGTTCATTCACTGGAGAACTTACCCTACATAGATTCAAAGGAGGAAGTAGTCGGAAAATACATTAGTTGTATATATTACTCGTATATAAAGGTAAGTACTTATTATTTCCGCCGTAAGTATTATGTATTTATTTATTGTCGTTTATCATGTCATTTTGTATTCGGTGTGTTATATGAAGATTCAATTGGCAATCGTCAACGTAAGTATATTGTGTTGTTCTTCATCCATTCAGTGAGTTTTGTTATGTAATACCTGAAATTGTATTATTCTATGCTACTCTGAGTGACTACTATCACAGAATACATATTAGTACAAGTACAGAAAACCATCTCCAAAAACCCATTTAAAGAAATAATGACTCTTGCTACCATACTATTCAGTTCAAATTCCCACCGCGCAACGCTAAATGCCAACGCTAAAAGTCACGTAGAAGTGCGCTCTGTTTCTATCGCGTAAATCGACCCTTTCCTGAAAAATAAAGTTGCCTATCCTTTTGAAAAATTATAGACACTTATTATTTAATTATTACCTATTTTATATTGTTTTTTTTATTGTTCATTGTTATAATCAATTCTCTGACAGCGGTCGAATTAGTACGTAGATATTCGACGAACAACATAAGGTGCGGTTAAACTAAAAGAGCATTCGCTGTTCTAACCTCCCACTCTACGAAATTCGATCGCCTACACAAAACGTGATTGGTTGATTTCTTAGAACGGGCGCTAGAACAGCGAATGCTCTTTTGGTTTAAACGCACCTATAAGCGAATGCGCGCCGTGCGTCACCGCTTGCCGTGAGGCCCTACTGATGTCCTCCCCGGGGTGGCACTGACAGTTCGAACCGAATGCGCTAGTTGGACAGGCGTGCTACTATGGCCGTATACCGTGACGGCATTAGCAGTAAGAACCTTTGTACCCCAACTCTTGCTGTGGGTATCGTAGGAATGGACTATGGGATTGAAGTGTCCCATCATCAATGTTCAACCAACGGTCATTTTGGAACAATGACGCGATTATGTCATCTTTTTCTGCTTGATGTACAAAATAAAAATCAGTGTCTAATAACTTAATTCTATGTGCAGCAAACTGACCAATTATTTTTTTGCCTAGGAAAGCAGTCCCATTGCGTGACTTTGTCCCAAATCTTTGTCCAACAGCTAGAAATTGTTTACTTTCACATAGACCTAGGTCTATAATATAGTCCTAGGCCAGCTTCGGTAAGCATGATGGCATAGCCGATCTGTGACTCCAATGTATTTCATATCCAACGACTTATTAATACCTACCTAGAGTAGACATTGTCGTGAATTTCGTGGTTACTGAAATTACATTATCACTATAATTTCACATCGTGATCAATCCAATAGGTCAATGGAGAGAAATTAAAATGTACAAGAGACACCTAGATAATTTTGTAACCATAGCGTTACATACAATACAACACAAAAATAATGACAACGAAATACATTTTTTTAATCACTTGTTGCAAAATATTTTTTTGATGTAAGATTTTTTTGTTACAATTTATTTTGTAATTAAAATATATATTTTTAAAAGGTACATTCAAATGACCATCACTTCCAATGCAATGAATAGTTAAACAAAGATAATGAAAGTCTTATTCTTCAAGAGGTCCGGTTTCGGTTCTGAAACGAAATTAAAAGGTTTTTTTATTAATTTATGCTTCTAAGAAAAAAAAAATCTTTGTTATATCTAGTTTATAAAGATTTTAAGGAAAACTAACATAGGTAGGTACAAACTAAACATAAAATTACAAACTACAATTAAATAACAAAACGAATGTTAAATTATGAACCAAAAGTCTCATAAATAAAACTGTAAAATAACACTACAGAATAGCACTTAAATAAAAAAAGTAATCCTAAAAACAAGTTGAAAATCTGATTAAGGTCCCCTAAGTATTGTGATGGAATTGATCACCCAGTATAACAGCAATTGATAGGGAGGTCAATATTCTCTGTTATTACCTAGTATTTAATAGGTAAATACCTATACGTAAGCATAGATAGGTATGGGGCGTGCCGTACGGGCACACATTTTCGGGGTGTTTAAAGGAGAATTGTCCGGCAGCAACGATACTCTATTCTCGGTCTCGTCTGAAAACCGCCATCTATTTTAGGAGTCATTGTCAAGTCAATCGATCCACGAGGACCACGAGTAGAAACCTACTCGAATATTCGAACTAAGTAAATTACCGTCCATACTCAATGTTTTGATGGACAGACATTCTGAGAAAAATAAATTTAAGAATTCAATAGCTGCCAAATCGTTATACCCAAACCAAATGGATAACTTTGGCCTTGGTTTTTAAATATGTTTTTTTTCTTAAGGACATTGTAATTAGCTAAAATGCAGACTATTATAAATGAAATATCATTATAGGTACCACTCTTGCCGTTTGTTAGAGTAGGTAGGTGTTTGGAGAATAAACCATCCAAATTTAGGTGTTGGAATCAGATATGTCGTAGTGACCACGATGCTTAATTATATTGTTTAAATATTTGAAAAAAAAACATACTCTCTAATGCCATAGCTGCTCAGAACTTAACGAGCACCCTGGCCGCTCCGATATCCGATGGCACTGTAATAGAAAACTGTAACTGACAGACTAGTTTTCCTACCAAACCCTATTGTCAAATAATTACATTTGACTGTCAGACAAGCACGAGGCCACGAGGGCAAGTGAAGCAAGTACGTTGCTTTATACCTATTGCCTAGTTTGTGCTGATAGGTGTGACATGTTTCCACCTCAAGAGACGCAACATTTTGCAATTCCTTATCAAGCTTCTTGCTCGTAATAGCTTCGATATTTGATTAAGCGGCCTCAGCCGTCAAAGGTATTTATTGAATAAAACCGTCTTCTAACTAGGATTTATTGCGAGTTAGCGAGCAATAACTGTGCCTGCATCTAAACCGAGCGGCGTGTCTCAAGCGGTCAATTGATTAAACGAACCAATTAACCAATCAACCGGCAGCAAGCGACGTCGCAAATGAGTGCGGGTTCACGTCTGTCCTGTGCTCGTTAGCTTTGAACGGTCACCGTAACCCAATGCCGAGTACATGCCGCAATCAAGTCAGTGCATCACAGTTTAATGAACTTAATTACGCATTACCTAACAGTCACTGTATGGACATTGTAGCAACATTACATTTTCAGCTTCTTACAGAATGTAGATTGCACGCTTTCACAGAAATGTCGTAAGTCCGAAATCATATTGCTGTCAATACGAGTATGAATTTCAGTCATTGCATGGAAGTAAATTGTCATAGAGACGGTTCCCCGAGAAAAACGACGATGGCAAAAGATTATGCACTACATCTGTACGCAATTCCAGAAAACCGTAATGCTGTCACGAGCTTCGAACTCCAGAATCCATTTTAAAATGCCTTTAGATGATTATATTATTATCATTAATTATCAGTAAGTAAACACATCTCGAATGATCTACTTGACGAATTCGAAAGCCAAAATTGCATGCTACAAAAAAACCCTTTGTCACATTAATCTCGATTATTCTAATAATTATAACTTTGGGGTTATTGGTAATATTTTTTAATGTTATTGCAATTTTATTTTTCGTTTAACAATTTTCAACGCTTGACAGGTCGTTAATTAATTTGTGTTTGTTTTCAAACATAAAAAATAAAGTATGTGTTTAACCGGGGTATGCCCAGTATGCGTTAAAACTATGTTCTTAATATGTAACGTACGTATGACCGTACGCGAATTATTGTGATGTTGGACGATTTTTTTATACAATTAATAGTAATTAATAGCTAATCTAGATCTATGTGAAGGTCCATATGTCGCAACATTTATATCATCGCGTTATAAAAAAGACACTTATTTGTGAGTCGCAGTGAGCTGCAATATACCGCCATCAAATAAACATGAGTCCGCTAAGTTTATAGGGGCATGAAAGGCCCTACGAGTGCTGCGAATTACGCGTTTATTCTAAAATTAAAGTGTATCGATGTTCGCAAAGCAGTTAAGAACGACTGCGACATCCGGGCGATCAAAGTAATCGAGGGAGTGTCTGTGCGTTTTATGCATTGCTATGCTATTCTCGAATCAGGCAAACTTAATGAACTCTTTGTTACTACGTGACCCCAGTTTAGTAATCAATTCAGTATGACTAAAATTTATTGATAACATATCTAATACGTATATCGTATAAAGCTCTAAGCGCCGTGTGGTGACGGCAGTAAGAATACATTTGTTACCACCCCAACTCCTCCTGCGGGTGTCGTAAGAGTCGACTAAGGGATTGAAGTGTCACTGACCATTCTACAAGATTGATGATGGGCAGCAGCGTCATCCTAGTGGACACATTACTGCGATCGCCAATCCGCTTGCCCAGCGTGGCGATTATGGGTATTTACCTCCTAATGCGTCTATACGCATAGTTAATAGGAGAGGCCTACGTCCAGCAATGGACTAACATAGGCTGATGATGATAATGATAAAACTCTTATCTAGATGACATAATGTAGCTACATATTAACATTGTTGATTGCGGAAGTGCGTATTGCCTAACTATACCTAATAGACAATTTTATTAACAAAATATTCGACACTAGCTGTCCCGTAATATTAACTATGAGTATTAGTCGAATACACAAACAGTTGGGTATTTCTCATTTAAATTTGTTAGTTGTCACAGCCATGTATCTCATCATCATCATCATCATCATCAGCCTATGATAGTCCACTGCTGGACCTACGTCCAGAAGTATAGAGGTCTACACCTCTCCTATTAACTATGCGGATAGACGCATTAGGAGGTAAATGCCCATAATCGCCACGCTGGGCAAGCGGATTGGCGATCGCAGTAATGTGTCCACTACGATGACGCTGCTGCCCATCAACAATCTTTCATTAAATAATGATAAGTGACACTTCAATCCCTTAGTCGACTCTTACGACACTCGCAGGAGGAGTTGGGGTGGTGACAAATGTATTCTTACTGCCGTCACCACACGGCTACTGCCGTCACCACACGGCTAACTGCCGTCACCACACGGCCATGTATCTACCGAAAATTAACGTTACCTAAACTTAATTTTCTATATTTGTATGTATGAATAGAAAGCTCGACGCCAGGGGCTACTTCGCAAGACATGGTCGTGACTCGTGACACGCCTGTCTGACTAAATAAGAAATACTTAGTTAACAATATGCATCTGTTTTCATACATTTTAAAGCTGACATTGACACTGTGGATCTATCTATCGCTTTGATCAATTGGGTGAGAAATTTGTTTGGGTTAGCGTGTATATTAAATTTACCCTAATAATACGCAAAGAATTCTATATGACATCACCATATGGCCGTCCGTCTGTTGTTGGTGTTTAATCCCTTCGGCCCTGCCCCACATGTCCGCAGCCCATTAAACAGCCCTAACAAAAATTAATTACTTCACCAAATACTCCATGCCCCGAACTCGTTCAATTTATGTTTAAGCTTCTTAACATTGCACATGAATCGTAATGGAATTAAACTCGCGAGTCTGCTGGACTGGACGTGTTCACATGGAATGAGTTTGTTCCATTCGGTATGTGTATGGAGATACATGTTTCGGGCACGAGCTGGTTGAATTTACTAAGTACCTACGTACCATCTATATTTAGATGAAATACCTATATATAGTTATCTTAAGCTCATACTTACGTATGAACTGAAAATGGACACTATAAAATACTACTACTGCTATTAATTACTGCGTAATAATTTAAACTCACATGTATGTATTTAGCAATTTTGATGAGATGTAATGGAAATTAAAGACATTTTGTATTGTTTACAATACCTTGTGCGCAATTTCTGTTGACTGCGACTTTCTGGTTTATTAGGTACTTATATATCTTGTTATACCACATGTTTAAACGATTGTCTAGGTCGCAGTTTATAGTTTGAAATAATGTACGAATGATCAATTAATTCATAAGTAGGTACACTCAGCCAAAATTTGGAACCCTAGGCTACTCTAGACTCTTGTAAAAATTACAAGTAAATAGTAAGAGATTTCTCACAATTGGATTCGAAGCGTCACTTTGACATAGTTCCCGAGTGGCCTAGAGTTCCAATTGGTTGACTACGGTCAACATTAAAATTATCTACTTTAATGAATTATCATGAATATGTTGCAAGATAAAAATTGAAATTAGGATCGATTGTATAATTGTATATTATCTGCATAGGTACAAGATAATTTAATTGAATGTACCAATGAACCTACTATCACAAAATGATTGCGTGGAAAAAGTTAAACTCGTTTTAAAGCAATTACATTAAGCATTTTTTATATTATTTGCTGTGTTTTTAAACGGTTTTTATTAACTTCACCGCGTATCAACTGTCGTCGATGCTTCAAATCTTGTGATCGATTTTTCGACCACTTCTACTGCACCGAAATCAATAAAATTTGGAACTCTTATCAAGTCCCCATGACAATGCAATATTATAATATTTGTATCCTTGTATCCTCAAAGCCTGATGCTGCAGACGTACTGCTTACCTTAACCGTGAGTGATAGACACGTGAAAATGAAAGTATAGCATGTTTGGCATAATCAAATACTAACAGAGGCGATCTTGACTTCCAACTCCTCATTCCTGATGCTGCAGTACTGCCCACAATAACCGCAAGGTTAATCTTTTATCGATATCTTGATTGTAAAGAAGTTCTTTAAATATTAAGTAGAAACATGCGAATTTAATACTAACGTCCAACTCCTCAAATCTGATACCTACTCCAGTGTTACTGCCTGCCACAACCGCTAGGTTTAGCAATATGTAAATTTTGAAGTACTGCTTTAGATATTTGGTAGAAACGTACGGATTTCATTATCATCATCATCATCATCATCATATCAGCCGAAAGACGTTCACTGGTGAATAAAGGCCTCCCCCAAAGATTGCCTTGTGGCAAAAGATTCCCTTGTTGCGAGTGGCACAGGGCCGGTCCTTGTGGACCGGCACTGTGCCACTCGCATCCAGCGTCCTTCACCAGGTCATGAGCATGGGTCCACCTTGTGAGGGGCCTACTCACGCTGCGCCTTCCGTTACGGTCGTGACCGCCACTCGAGAACCTTACCGCCCCAACGGCCATCGGTTCCACGCGCAACGAGCCCCGCCCGCTGCCACTTCAGTTTAGCGATTCGAAAAACTATGTCGGTTACTTTGGTTCTGCTGTGGATGGTCTCATTTCTAATCCAATATCGCAGAGAGACTCCTAGCGTAGCCCTCTCTATTGCCCTTTGGGTCACATTGAGCCTTCTTATGAGGCCCATTGTAAGCGACCACGGTTTAATACCGTATGTCATCACTGGCAACATACACTGATCAAAGACTTTCGTCTTCAAACCCTGCGGAATATTGGACGAAAAGATACAGACGGATGTAATACTGACTTACAACTCCTCAAACCTGATGCTGCTGAGACATGTACCACTGCCTGCCATAACCGCCAGGTTTATCGAAATGTTGAATTTAAAGTAATGATTTAGCTAATGGGTAAAAACATATAAACTGAACTACTCACTTCCAAATCCTCTAATCTGATACGGCAATATTACCATAAACGCTATTAGTGTGCCATAACCGCTGACAGCGTGGGTAGTCCGCGTAGGACGTGGCGCCTGACCTGCGGTCCGCTTGTTGATAGTGTGAGTTCACTCCTCGGGCCATCGGGTTCGCGTAGGGCGAGCCGTTGGGCCTAGCTGCAGCCCTCCGGCCGATAGAGTGACAGCGTGAGTGGACCGCGTAGGGCGAGCCGTCGGGCCTGCAGCCCACCAGCTGATAGAGTGACAGCGTGAGTGGATCGCGTAGCGTAGGGCGAGCCGTCGGGCCTTCGGCCCTCCGGCTGATAGAATGACAGCATGAGTGGATCGCGAAGGGCGAGCCGTCGGGCCTGCAGCCCTCCAGCTGATAGAGTGACAGCGTGAGTGGATCGCGTAGCGTAGGGCGAGCCGTCGGGCCTTCGGTCCTCCGGCTGATAGAATGACAGCGTGAGTGGATCGCGAAGGGCGAGCCGTCGGGCCTGCGGCCCTCCGGCTGATAGAATGACAGCGTGAGTGGATCGCGAAGGGCGAGCCGTCGTGCCTGCGGCCTCCAGCTGATACAGTGCCAGCGTGAGTGGTTCGCGTAGGGCGGCCTGTCGGGCCTGCGGCCCTCTAGCTAATAGAGTGACAGCGTGAAGTGGATCGCGTAGGGCGAGCTGTCGGGCCTTCAGCCCACTGGCTGATAGACTGACAGCGTGAGTGGATCGCGTAGGACGAGGCGTCGGGCCTGCGGCCCTCCGGCTGATAGAGTGACAGCGTAAGTGGTTCGTCTACTTAGGGCGAGCCATCGGGTTTTTGGCCTTCCAGCTGATAAAGTGACAGCGTAAGTGGATCACGTAGGGCGAACCGTCGGGCCTGCGGCCCTCCGGCTGATAGAATGACAGCGTGAGTGGTCCGCGTAGGGTGGGCTGTCGGGCCTGCGGCCCTCCAGCTGCTAAAGTGACAGCGTGTGTGGATTGCAAAGGGCGAGCCGTCGGGCCTTCGGCCCTCCGGCTGATAGAGTGACAGCGTGAGTGGTTCGCGTAGGGTGAGCAGTCGGGCCTGCGGCCCTCCAGCTGATGGAGTGACAGCGTGAGTGGTTCGCGTAGGGCGGGCCGTCGGGCCTGCGGCCCTTCAGCTGATAGAATGACAGTGTGAGTGGTCCGCGTAGGGCGGGCTGTTGGGCCTGCGGCCCTCCAGCTGATAAAGTGACAGCGTGTGTGGATTGCGTAGGGCGAGCCGTCGGGCCTTCGGCCCTCCGGCTGATAGAGTGATAGCGTGAGTGGATCGCGTAGGGCGAGCCGTCGGGCCTGCGGCCCTCCAGCTGATAGAGTGAGAGCGTGAGTGGTTCGCGTAGGGCGGGCCGTTGGACCTGCAGTCATCCGATTGATAAGACTGAGAGAATGAGTATTAGTATTAGTATTGTCACTCTGTCAGCCCTGTCGTTATTAAAGCGCGAGAGTTAAACGCTAGCATGCATAATTGTACCTATTGCATATTACAAGCAACATCTTTGATGTAGAATATTTAGTATCGGAAATTAACTTAACAATTGCACTAAAAACTTGAAAATAAAATAAGTAAAAAAAGTTTTAAGTTAAACGGTTTTTATTGCACCAAAAACTAGAAAATAAAAATTAGTTGTAACTAACCGTAGATGCTACTTTCTGTAGATTAGTCACGTGAAACTATTATCACTGTAGTCTTCCCAAGTCGGATGCTGAAAGCCACGTTAAGCATCTATGTCAGTGGATTAAGCGTTACCTAATCGGAAACTTTTACCAAACTAAAATAAAAACGTGGGGCGTTATTATAAAGAAACATACAATCAAACTATGAATATATATATTCAAACTATGTAATTGTAGCTTTAATTTTGCAATTAATCAATCAATCTGTTCCAACACTTCTGCAGAGGTAAATAACTTTTATCAAGGCCAGAACAAAACTTATCACACTTTTACTGTCTTGATTTCTATGTGTGTTCTTAAATAACTATAGTGACTTAATCATAATTGCGTACGCCCCACGTTTTTATTTTAGTTTGGTAAAAGTTTCCGATTAGGTAACGCTTAATCCACTGACATAGATGCTTAACGTGGCTTTCAGCATCCGACTTGGGAAGACTACAGTGATAATAGTTTCACGTGACTAATCTACAGAAAGTAGCATCTACGGTTAGTTACAACTAATTTTTATTTTCTAGTTTTTGGTGCAATAAAAACCGTTTAACTTAAAACTTTTTTTACTTATTTTATTACTCTAAAGAACAAATACTAAGAGTAACTTAAGTAATATGTTAATAAGAAAATATATCTTTACGTCTGACACACGTCGGTATTCGTAATATGCTTGGTATTGAAGAAAAATGTTCGTATTTCTTATACCTAATTTTGTCATGTATGTATGTACCTACTTGTACTAGTTCTACTTACTGACCTACTTGTAGATGTTCCATCTTTCGAAAAACGAGATTTATTAATTCTTTATTTTCTAATAAATCTTCAATGTCCTACACTATACATACTACTACACAAACACATACTATGTGTGCTATTGGTACGTTTTGTCTTTAAGTACCTACAAAAATTATATCCTCGAAGTCTACATTCTCTACAAAAACATAACAAAAAGGTACCTACATAAATACATGAATGTATTGATAATTGAAATACAAGTAGTTCCATTAGAATTATGGCATCGGACGCATTCAAACACTATAATCATATTGACCAATGACCATAGAGGATTGTTCACATATTTATATACCTGGGCCGCTCCGATATATCTGACGGTGATTGCACTGGGAATGATACACATAATTTCAGATATGTGTAGTAATTATCCGCCCTATTCCAATAATTTTACACGTTTAAGCTATTTATATCTTAGATTCGCTGCCCATTTCCCCGAGACCCTTTAAACATTTAGGTTAGTTCAAATTTACAACTATAACATCTGGTCAGTTGTTCTTGCAAGTTTCTAAAGCGATCAGAGTTGAAGAGGCGGGCTGCTTTGGGTGCGGGTGTTTCAATGTTTCTAGTAAGTACCTATTGAAGTGAACTTCCAACTCTGACTGTTAGTAGATAGAGGTTTTAGGTAGCTGTATGTAGCTATATTAAATTCAGACGGACAATTTAACCCATACATTAGAGCCCCGCGGTGCCCCACGTAAGAAAGAACAATGAAATCTGATCGCATTGCTTCTTTTAACGCGTAACTTATTAACTATTTTTTATTTATTTCATTATATTCATCATCATCATCAGCAGTCTGTGATAGTCCACTGCTGGACGTAGGCCTCTCCTATTAACTATGCGTATAGACGCATTAGAAGGTAAATGCCCATAATCGCCACGCTGGACAAGCGGATTGGCGATCGCAGTAATGTGTCTACTATGATGACGCTGCTGCCCATCATCAATATTTTATCAAATAACGGTCAGTGACACTTCAATCCCTTAGTCGACTCTTACGACACCCGAAGGAGGAGTTGGGGTGGTGACAAATGTATTCTTACTGCCGTCACCACACGGCATTTCATTTCATTATATTAAAGTGTGCTTAATATGGTCGAGGAATATAATTTCCTACCCATTTCGTACTTTGTCATAGTAGCTACAATATGACAGTACGAGCAGCTTTCATATTGACTGTCACTGTAACAAGGTACGAAATGGGTAGGAAATTAAATTCCTCGACTGTACCTTGTCGGGCGATTGTGGCATCGGGAGCTGTGTACCGGGCGCCGGCAAGAAGCGGCGGCGCCCCTTGATGCGGTCGCTCCACCGCCGAGCGCCGGCCGGCTGTATCCCGCCGAGGGAACGAACAAAAATAACATAACGAGTCGAGCTTGTAATAACATTTGTCCTAATATATTACTATTGTGACGTCTCGCAGCGTGCGGGATTTATATACTACCGTGCGAACCGTCACCTTATTATTTATTTATATTAATGTCGCCTGTCTACACCTAAATTATTTTTCATTAGTCGCCGCAGAGAGATTTCTTCCCTTCCCGCGCGTTAACGCCACGAATGAGCAAATTTTGTCTTAAATCTTCGCCCGTTCGGTTCATTAGGTTATTACTTTTCATGTTTCATTGTTATTTCGTTTCACTTGTCACAAATACTTTCTTTATTTTTGCGTGTTCGCAAATACATTTTCGTTTTTCTATGTATTCTTATTTTTGACGTATGATATTCCATCCTTCTGCGTCGCGGGGTTATTGCCGGGTGCCGTGACGTCAGCACTGGGAATCACAACAATCTCGTAAGACACGCAACTTTGAATGATGTTTGCCTTTGACGAAATGGGCTGGTAAATATTAGTGTAGAGCTAACTGGGTGCTACGGTTATTGCAGGTCATTGCAGACGGCATCAATAGTCGCAGTCGGTGCCGTACAACTAACTTGTGACGGCTACTATTAATATAGTTTCCCAGACTATTCCTTATTCCATTACCGATACATTACCGAAACAGTTATGTTTTTGGAATACTAATAAACTTGCTCGTATTATCAAGATAAATCGGGTAAGTACCTACACGTTTTTGTCGTAAGTTTTGGATCGTTTGTCATACACTACAAAATTACTTTATAGTTAACTACCTAAATCAAACCAGTGACCTTCATGTTGGTTCTTATTCTTAATAACACAGTCTACGATAGACAATAGGAGACAATTATCCATCGACATATAAAATAAAAGCTTAACCACATCGGTAGGCCTAGGATGGTTGAAGTTTTAGGTGTTTCATTAGAACGTGACAGCTGCCCACGACTTGGAAAAAATAATGTATTTTGGCCAGGATTGAATTCACAGTCGAATAGTTAATTCTTAGTTCAAAGTTAATTCTTAGAAGGCAAGTGCTTTGAGTGGATAAGTAGTTACATTTTTTAAGTTCCCAAAGAATTCTATGATGGTTAATTGTACCTGCAGTATTGTCATTATTAAGCTAAGTTATACATTGAATCTTCACCCTTTAATTAATCTAGAATTGGACGCAAATCAGTCTTTAAATAAAATTTTAAGCAAATCTGAACTGTCGCGGTGAATTGTGAAATTAGGTTTATTGCGCATATTAATGTTTATTACCCGTAATGTTAGCGTTTCGTAAAACACGTAATTCGTTTTATGATAACCTCCAGCCTGTTTCTAATTGTGATGGTGGCATTTGTCACAAATGAATATTGAAATTAAATTTGAAACGTACACATTTGGACAGTACCTATCGTGTTCTTGCACTCTAATATGTCTAAACGAATTTATCTTTCTGAGACACGTAGGTTACAAAATATATAACTTTTGTTTTTAACACCTTAAGATTTTTTTAAATGTTAGAAGGTATAACTACTTACGTAGAATTCTCAAAATAGGTTATAGATCAGTTAATCTATTAATATAAGGTATTAGTTAATCTGCTTGGTAAGAAATCCTAACAAAATACTTAGGACCTAGGTAGGTACTATAAGGTACTTTAATTTAGGTAATTATGAGGTTCTAAGTATACGATTTTCGTAAAATACGAGTTTCGTTTCTAAAAGTAATCGACTCTGAAGTTATTGAGTCAGTTAAAGTGACCCAGTGAATGGGTCTCTTTGCGATAAGGTCACATATTAAGTTTGCACTTAATGGATCAACACCGAGTCGATGAGCAACACCATGGTGAAAAACGGGGAGAAGAAATCCAATAAGAACTATCCGAAACTATAGATTAAATCTTGGTCTTTAGGTATGCAATGTATGCAATTGCATGTAGTAGCACAGCCCGTCGTTGCAATCGATTCGTCAGCATTATGTCAGGTTTATTGCCCAAAATAGCCAATCCGTGATGAAAGATCGATGCAGCCCAATGCAGCGTGGCATTATCTACTAGTAAGGCAATCGGGATCATATAAGGTATGACGCTTAGTTAGCTGCACAATCAAAAGCAGAAGGAATCCTGCTCGGCGAGTGGCCCGGATAGTGACATGACATCCGAAGAGGTCTCCAAATGACCCAAATCGTAGAGCACCGACCTGCACATCTCATTTTGTCCTGGTGGGACTTCGTCGTACCGCCTGTGTAGGTCTTTAGGGCTCTAGCCCACTTAGTATCTTTCACGCGCAGCGCCGATGAAAATTTTACGTTACGGTGCGGTGCCACATCGCCAGAGGCGGCTTTCGAACGTCAGCATCTCGGGTAAAGCCCGCATAACGACCACGCGGCATACGCATAGCGCTTCCTCAACGTTGAGTCAGTCAACTTGACTGTCAGATGCTGACGTCTAGGCACCGCCTGCTCAACGTTCTCCTCTCAGAGCCACCGTGCCCTTGACACATCCATAACGTCAGTTAAAGTCAGTCAGAGCCAAAGAACACGTCATAATGTAGGAATCGCAGTCATCGCCAGAAGACTAGTTTGATATCTCCTTATCACCAGTAAAGTTATCAAAAGTGTTTCGTTTCTTTATCAGATCTCCATTTCATGCTGTCCGAATTTAAAATATTCCGAGTAGCTACTTTTTAGGGTTCCGTAGCCAAAATGGCAAAAACGGAACCCTTATAGATTCGTCATGTCCGTCTGTCCGTCTGTCCGTCTGTCACAGCCGATTTACTCGGAAACTATAAATGCTACAGTAACGAAATTTGGTAAGAATATGTGTTGTATGAACCGCTACAGGATTATGATACTAAATTGTAAAAAAAACCATTGGGGTGGGGGCCCTCCATACATGTAACTGAGGGATGGAATTTTTTTTTTAGTTGTATATAAGCGTGTGGGGTATTAATAGAAAGGTCTTTGAAAATGATATGAAGGTTTATAATCTCATCTTTATTTAAGCAAATCGTTTTCGAGATATCAGCTCTCAAAGTCTGAAAAATGTGTCCCCCCCCCCTCTATTTTTTAAACTACGCGATATAAAATTCTAAAAAAAATATATGTTATGCACATTAATAAACTCTATCAACGATTTTTAGTTTGATTAAATTATCTCTTATAGTTTTTGAGGTAGGTTGATTTAACTGTATTTTTTAATAATAAATTGATAATGGTACGGAACCCTTCGCGCGCGAGTCCGACTCGCACTTGGCCAGTTTTTTCCTTAAGCTTATGTTTCAACTGAGGCTGTTGAAATGGTCGATGGTGCAGTGACGTTCTAACTACATTGATGAGGGATACATATAAAATAATAAATATAATCGTTAACTCGTAAGCATGGGTATGTTGGTAAGCATAAATAATATTATCCATTAGATGTTCAAATAGGAATAAGTAGGAGCGATGGCGCATTGAAAGCCGGGTGAAAATTTGGTTTCCTTTTTTAAGTACCTATCACAAAATATAGAATACCTACGTACATTTTGGGATGAGAAGGTAGGATCAAATTTTGTGTGCGTATTCGTACTTTTCAGTTGCTTAACTATAACAATATTAAAGCTACTCTGGTTGGTGGGTAGGTAATAGTTATTTTTTTTGCAAAAGTCGTGCAAAAGTGTTTACTGAATGTCGGTCGCTTAGATGGAGATAATCGTTTTAGGCCACATCACTACTGCTTTTCTTACGTTAAAACACGACACAACAAAAACACTTTCTACATAAATACGCAATTCCTTAGCGGATTTGTTACTCGTATCATTTCTCTCATTTCAATCCTGATTTGTATTACACGGAATAAAATAAATGAGCACAAATGCCACTTCCTGGAGCCCCCTTCAATTTCAAGATTGGAAATACTACTACAGAGCACTCACTAACTAAAACTGTTTCATATTGATTCAATATCACTAAAAATATACTTATCCTTAGAGACCTTGCAAGTACATGACATCCGGGGTAGTAACTGCCCGAATGACTGTAAATGTTAAGTCGTAAAAACAACTCGCACCTGTGACGTTTAATTTCGTTAAACGGAGCCTACTCCTGCCAAAGGAATATTATCTTTCGTAAGTAAATAAAATAACTCCGAATACCTACTATTACTTAGGATCCGGCTCAAACGATAATACGTATTTTTTAGTTTAGTATCTGCAATATTTGGTATTAACTTCTACTTCTTTTGGTATTAACTGCGTATGGACTCATGCATGGGTATCCGTATCCACTTACATGCTTTCATTTTTGGGCCAATCAACTTTTCGATCGACATATTTTCTGTCTGCTGCGTTACCAACTTTTCATGAACTTACGAATGTACGTCAATTTAATACTTTACACATATTTACACATATTTAGTGTCGATGTGAACTTGTGTCAGGCCTAACGCATGTATAATTTATAAGCATTTTTTCTAGCAAACTTCATGAAATTGTCACCTATGTTACGGGACAAAACAGTGTCGATCGAAAAGTTGATTGGCCCTTTTGCCATGGACTATATTGCTATGTAAAATAGAGTGCCAGCATGCACCCACAACTAAAGCATGTCAGTGGGTAGGTACATAAGTCGCCTTTATTCAGCAATAGACTGAAATAGGCTGATGAGGATTATGTGATAGCATATTTTCTACTGGACAATAATAATATTTCTATTGATATTAGCTATTTGTTTATATTAGTAAGTTAGAACCAGAGCAGCAAAATACAAACAATGTAAATAATAGTCATGGAACAATATTCCGTAAATATAATTTACTCGCGCTGCCTAAAGGTGGATTTAGACCAAACGAGAGAATGCTCATTCTATCCCCCACTCTACGAAATCAACGAATTTCGACGAATCACGTTTTGTGTAACGAACGAATTTCGTAGAGCGGGGGACAGAATGGGCATTCGCTCGTTTGGTCTAAATCCACCTTAACGGAGTTCCAAACGGAAATACTATGTAGATGTTGTATGAAGCAAAAACGTTTTTTCATCTTCGAAGTTCGTTGAAATACATTACTGAATTGATAAATCTGAAGAATATCAATCAATATTTCAAAATCGCATTTAATTATGAATGATGAAATGAAAGTATGATAATTTCAATATGTAGGAAGTCACCGCGGATGCCATGTTTACACATCAAACCGCAACGTTAACGCGCATGCTCTGTTATTATTATTTATTTTTGTACGCGCGCGCGCCGCGCTCATCAGCTCTTTTTATTCCGCGATAGACCACCCGAACCGAACTCAAAGTACTTATTGTGGTTAGGTTTATTTTTGGTTTTTAAGTACAAAACCTTGAAAACAAAGGCTTAAGGTTAATAATAATAATACATTTGGTTAACGATTACACCTACTCTTGAGTTATTATATGAGTCCTTCCGTATTTATAATACTGTCACAAAAACGAATAAGCCGCTTTCAGCGCCGTTCCAGGCCTAGCACCTTTTTTACTGTGACACGCGCCATTCTCGCACTCACGCACAACTCATTAGAACGTGATAACTGCCTTATCAGCGACGATAGGTCATAGGCCAGCAGGTGGCTTATGGTGGTTATGCGTTTATCCTATACCAAGCTACGCGTCACTTTCGCACTTGTTTAGCTAGAAAGTGACGGTAGCGATGACAAAACGATAACCACGGGACGATCAAAATCCTACAGATCGTTAAGCTGAGGTTACAGTTACACCTGCAATTTATTGCAGCAAGTTTTGAAACAAACATTGTTGAGGTTGTATTTGTATATAGTTTTTATACAAGTTATTTATACTTTTTTATTGTCTTTGGTTGTCTTTTTATTCTCAATTTAAAAAATATGTGAATACACAAAATTGTAAATATTTTTAAGTCTGTCGTCAATAAACCTTCTCTATACACAGTCAGCTGCTTCTTTTACTTTTCTCTGCTCTACTATCGTTTGCTTCTTCAACAAACATATGAGCAAGAAAGAAATGCCACTGATATTCGCCACGCCACTCACTTTTAGGTACCCATAGTTGCGTCTCAAAACTTGCAGCAATAACTTGCAAGTTTAAACTCAGCTTTCCTGCCGTTTACTACTAGTCATCATCATCATTACCTATCATCATCAGCCTATGATAGTCCACTGCTGGACGTAGGCCTCTCCTATTAACTATGTGTATAGATAGACGCATTAGGAGGTAAATGCCCATAATCGCCACGCTGGGCAAGCGGATTGGCGATCGCAGTAATGTGTCTATTATGATGACGCTGCTGCCCATCAACAATATTTTATTAAATAATGGTAAGTGACACTTCAATCCCTTAGTCGAGTCGTAGCCGTGTGGTGACGGTAGTAAGAATACATTTGTCACCACCCCAACTCCTCCTGCGCGTGTCGTAAGTCGACTAAGGGATTGAAGTGTCACCTTACTACTAGTACGTGTAGATATTTTTGATACTCTTGATATAAGCTGAAAATGGCTCCAGCTTAAATCTTGCCATGACGGATGCATCTCGGCCGCGACCCGGGGCCGCTCGTCATTCTTCATTCGGCGATCGGCCCGCACCGAAGACCGACATAAAAATACCCCCGACGTAACACGTGATTAATGTACGTAGAATAACCAATTATGCTCATTGCTGTTTTATTTTACTGAGGGGTAGAATGTAGTTCTAGGAAACGGTCTTATTTACATTAAGTAATGAAATATATTTTGGGTTAATTTTATTATGTTTAAAAACACCATTTACCCACAATTATATATTATCATCTAATAATAATAATGATTTATTTATTGAAACAAAGTTTATACGACATTAAAAAAGTTGGTAACCAAATAAGTAAACAGTCATTCATGCAATTAGTGCTAGTGTGTATTCTGCAGGTACACACTTAATTTTTGAGAAATTAAATTAAATATTTGGCAAATTTCATCAAAATTGCTAGTACTTAGAACCAATTACAAGATCCCCGAAATAAATAAATATAGGTGGGGTGTAAACACGGGTCATTAGTTTACCTATGAAATTGGCGTTTTTGGTCATAGACTTTAGTTGATCCCTAATTTTATTATCTAATGAGTAAATTAAATATATTTTTTGTTTTCAACAGTGTACTGTTTAACAAACTGTTTTTCATACCAATCCTTGTTTTTTTCTTAAGTACTTAATATTTAAAAAAATCTTTGAAAACAACTCTTGCCATATGCTGCCGGTTCATAATTATGTTTGTTATTTTATAAAATAGTGACATACAAAACACGCCTTAAAAGTGTCTTATATTACTGCCAAAATTTGATTAGTTTTGATATCAAAAAACATACCTACATAAAATTCACTGTATGGAAAATAAACTTTTCGCAAATTTCTCCATACAAAACACCAATTTCATAGGTAATGACCTAATAGCCTAAAGCAATCATAATACATAGCTACTGTATGTGATTTTTTTAGTATACACTTGTACAGTCACGTCTAATAATATGTATACATTTCGGAACGTATGTCAAAGGCATAAGGATCAAAATCGTATACATATTATTAGAGCCGACTGTACAATATATTCATTTCCATGCAATAAACATTATCATAAATAGAGCAGCTTTGACGTCGTAACAGGTTTTCGCGCATCTCATTAGTAATTATTTTTTTCTCAAACATGCAATGAAATGTTGTAGTTACGTGCCTAAAAAGCGACCGGGAAGTACCCCGTTGCCGGCCTAGGCCGACAAGTGCCTCTTTTTTAATTTTCATTTGACATAGGGTTGTGACCTGGCATCTTGGCTTTTAGCGAATAATTATCTGTAAGTAATATTAGTATAAAAAAAATATTGGCTAATTGTTGCAGTTATAATTAGGTATTTAAATTATATTAATTTAAAATATGTACAATTACTACTCAAAATAATGTTTAAAAAGCAGTATTATAGGGTGCGATCCGTCGGCCCCGATCATCGCATGCGATTAATTGGACCCAACAGACCGCATCGTCTAATACCGCTTTTTTAAAGTAAAAATTTGCACCTTTCAAACATGTCAAACTTAAAAAAAATGAGGCATCGGTGTCGTATTTGATTTTTAAGGCAGTATAGCTTAGTGCTTTCGCCTGTTCACAAGACTAATGTAAAAAAAAGTATTTAACTTTTGTTGTGTTTCAAAGACTTAGTTATGTAGTTGACTTATAATTTCTTAGAACGAACATTTTTTTTGTTTCATTTCATTGCATGTTTGAGAAATGCACTATACATACCTCAGCCATGAAGTGACGGGTTGCCGTCCGAATACTATCCGGCCTCGCTTCGCTCTGCCGTCTACATATATTCGGCCGGCAACCAGTCACTTCGCGGCCTCGGTAGTAATGTACTATTCCTGGCCTGAAATATACACGGTGTTTTTATTGATTTCCGTTAAATTAAGGGGTAGTTTATTTAGGTAAAAAATAATCAATTGCTCTAAGAAACTTGTGTCTTAACTCTTACTGTTATTGAGTTATTAGAAAAATAAGTTTAATGACTGAATAAGTGTATTGCAACCTTTATTACACGTGCCGTCAGTCACCTGAGATCTTATTATTAAGGTTCTCTCACACTTGCCATTTCAATTATTATGTATGAAAACGAAAAAAAAATCATTACGAAATTAACAAAAGCCGATATACCAGGCAACTTCTATTAATTCCCGAATAACCTGTCCAATCTAACGGAAATATATAAAAACAACCTGTACACATACTTAATTTTTATAGAAGTCACAAACAGTGTCAACAACCCGTGTACCTAGTGTATTCAACATGTGCTTAATTTCCAATATAAGTACGTCATTGAATACTGCTATACACGGTGCTCATGAGCAGTCCGATAGATTTTAATGCTGAATTCCTGAGCATATTTAGAGTATTTAATGTTGTATAAAATTTCCTGGATTCGACTTGGTTCCAGAGATAATTAACCTTTTTTCGAAATAAGCTTTTCGACGTAACTCGTCATAAAACTTCTTTTTGATTACAATGCTACCACAATGTGTTATAATATTACCACACCTTTTGCCTGACAATCAAAAAATAAGAATAGACTCGACGAAAAAACCTGTCCCTAAAAAAAACCAATTAAATAAATAATTTTAACAAATTGTTGTTATGATAAAAAGTATTGGAAATGTTAAAAAGTATTCAAAAAGTGTAAAAAAAAGGAAAAAAAAAATTTCTTGTAGAATTTTTTTGTCAGCCTCCGTAGCCTAGTTGGTAGTGACCCTGCCTACGAAGCTGGAGGTTCCGGGTTCGAATCCTGGCGAGGGCATTATTTGTGTATTTATTTATCACAAGTATTTGTTCCTTGGTCATGGCTGTCTATGTATTTAAGTATCTATAAGTATCTATGTATTATATATAACGTCGCCTGGTACCCACATCACAAGCCTTAATTGAGCTTACCGAGTCTATATTAATTCGCATAATTTATTACGCATACTTCAAATTGGCATAGCGTTGTTAAGCATACTATTTAAGTGGCATAAGCATAATTTCGCATAAACGATTACGCATAATGTATTTACGTATAACGTAAACTATCATAACGATGATTTGGAATAATTAGGATGAGCATAATACTAATTGGTATACTTAATGAAAGGTATAAAATATAATAGATAAAATAATAATGACCGATCATAGATTGCGTAGCGAAACCGATACTATATACCTAATATTTTTGCCAAGTTATTGTCGATTAGTACGTATTATTATACCGGGTGGCCCATTCAAATCGGTCAGTATGGGAAAGGGGTCCATATTGGCACTTATACAATTTTTTCTTCGAATATTTTTACTAATACCGTTTTTTACTCATAATCATCATTACTCCGAAAAATTTTTCTCATACTTTTTTTCTTACTAAAAATTATACTTCTACCTACAATGTTCATAACGATTTTTATTTCGAAATTTTATCCTCCTAAAGTCGTCAAGTAGATTAATCTATACTCATAAAGTTATTTGAAATAAATTGTTTATTTATAAACATTTTCCCATTAGGTTCACTCTGTTGTGGTATAATTCTTTTATGAATAACCTTAAACTATGTAGTCATAATGGGCTTTGTGCAGAAACTGTTGTGACATACTCAACTTTAGCATATTTCTTTGTGGCAGATTTCGAGTTGTTCGAATATTATTCGAGCATAATTTCGATGCTCCTATTTATGACGAGGCATAATCTGGATGTGCATAAAAAGTATCGATATAGTTTGTTTTAGCATAACAGAGATGGAATAATTACAACCTCTCAATATAATCGAGGTAGTAGTAATATTCTATACGTTACTTACTGTGTTACTGAGCTGAGTACTTTCTAGGTTGCTAAAAAAAAATAACCTCGAAGACTAAGGCGGGAGCAAAGCTCCCGCCTTAGTCTTCTAACCTAACCTATCCGAGTCGGATCTGCCCCGGAAGGTTTTGTTCGCTCGCTTCGCTCGCTCACTGCAGAAATTTTCACCCTCACAGCAAATTCTGCCTGACGAAAAAGGCAAGTTTCGAACATGTGGCTACATGCCCAAAAAAAATATGCAAATCTAATTTCTGTCTTATAACACTCGGCGTAATTAATGATATGCCAAGATATTTTCGGACAAAGTAATATTCGAAATATTGTTATTTAAGCCAAGTGATGTTTCTTTCTGTCTCATTAAGTTGATGCCAAAATAGATTATACCAAGTCTTCTGCCACAACCTGATTTGTGCAGGTAGCTAGTTTACAGTAATAGTACGAATTAAACAAAAATAATTCATGCATAAAACCAGTACAGAAAAAAATAAATACCTATAACATTAGAATATATTGCATAAAATAAGTATAGTGAAAAATCATATAAACATAAAAGTTAGTACTAAAAATATGTATGAAAAACAATATTATGAACATAAATTATTCTATGCGATGATGATTATGAACAAAGATTATTCTAAATACCGATCATTATGAAGTTAAATTGTATAAGAAAAATTTTCGGAGTTCCAATAATCTAAGTTGCAATTTTATAAATACTTTGGCGCACCCATGGGAAAGTCTGAAACTATAAGACATACGAATATTTGTTCTTAGGAACCATGTCATCGATTTTAAAAATAATGAAAACTACGTTGATAAATTAAAAAAAAAATTCTTAAGATTTACACAACAAACACCTAGTAAAATAAATTTAAGTATAAGAAAACAATGAATTCCTTTCATTTTAGACATCATATTTCTTAGAGACATTTACAGCTTAAGACCTACACAAACGATATCTAAATAAAAATAGTGTAAGTTTTTTTTTCAAAACAACCGGGTTCGATTCCCTAGCTGGATACAGTTTTTTTTCAAATGTATGAATGCAGTTTTCCTTTTTATCAAAATCGGTGACATAGTTCCTAAGAACAAATCTTCGTATGCCTTATAGTTTCAGACTTTTCCATACTGACCGATTCGAATGGGCCACCCTGTATACTATATACAGGGCGTCCCACGGCGATGCCACATGGAGGGAAAGTACCTTAAATATCATAGATAGCGTATTTTGCTGAAAGAAGACTTTATTTTATGACTCAGTAAAACTTTTATTTAAAAAAAAAATTGTATGAAAAAAAAATCGCGGCGTCGGAGAAAAAATACCTTAATTATTGTAAATGAACATCTTACTGAAAGAAGATATTGTTTTGATTAAAAAAACAATTTGAATTGCATTTTAAATACTTTCATGGTTACTTCCCTCCATGTGGCATCGCCGTGGGACGCCCTGTATTGCTTCCAATTTAAAACTAGTTTAGACTTTTTTTACTTGTGCGTTGTGCGTAGGTATAACAGTTAATGTTTAGTTGGGTAGTTTAATTAGGTCTTGACATATTTTATTGACTGACATACATGTATACCTTATATTTTTATAGTAAATATTGATTATTGTATTATGTGATTTCTTTACTAATAAAATTAATTATTAAATACCTAATATTTTATTTAATTGATTGTATCTGACGTGTTCATTAGGATGTGTAGGAGATATCAACGGAAGCTAGGCTTCAACTTCGCTTCGTCGCTCCTGCTTATTAGTCTTTTGAACGGGTCCATATTGGTACTTATATAATTTTTTCTTCGAATATTTTTACTAATACCGTTTTTTACTCATAATCATCATTACTTCGAAAATTTTATCTCATACTTTTTTTCTTACTAAAAAATATACTTCTACCTACAATGTTCATAACGATTTTTATTTCGAAATTTTATCCTCCTAAAGTCGTCAAGTAGATTAATCTATACCCATAAAGTTAATTGAAATAAATTGTTTATTAATAAACATTTTCCTATTAGGTTCACCCTGTTGTGGTATAATGCTTTTATGAATAATTCAATATGACATAAACTATGTAGTCATAATGGTCTTTGTGCAGAAACTGTTGAAAAGTTAGTACTAAAAATATATATGAAAAACAACATTATGAACATAAATAATTCTAAGTGATGATAATTATGAACAAAGATTACTTCTAAATACCGATGATTATGATGTTGAATTGTATAAGAAAAAAATTCGGAGTTCCAATAATCTAAGTTGCAATTTTATAAATACTTTGGCGCACCCCTATTGAACTTAACCTTACTGTCTTGGTTTTACCCTGATCTGCCTCATTTGCTTGATTTCTAAGTTTATGCTATTGCTAATCCATATTAGGACGAATAAAGTTATATTTAATAATGTTATACATATTTCAATTATGCATAATCAGTAATATGCGTATTAAGCATTATGGAATTTTATTATTTTGCCTATTCAATATTATGCTTAATTATTTATGCCAAATCCGTTATGCGAATTCATATTATGACTATTAATATTAGGCATATTAAAGGGGACCCGAGCTTACCGTGGGACTAGGTCGATTTGTGTAAAGATGTCCAAAAATATTATTATTATTTAATCTCACAATTTTTTTAAATTTTTCTCGCAAGCACCGTGTATCAGTGTGTTATGTGCACCGTGTATCTGGATTATGGATATTTTCTTGAATTTTTTGTTTGCATTGTTTTCGAGCTCTATTAAAAATTAGTACCTATACATTTAATGGTCTGTATTTTAGCAATCTTATTATTTTTCAGTTTGTCCACCATGAAGTGGTGCAACGCGCCTGAAGGCTTCAGCTCGGTCCGATGCGCGGGAGTGGAGTATTGAGCAGCATGGCCGCTCACGCCGCCTCACGCGCAATGCTGCTGGCGCTCATATTGCTGAGTCGAGGTAGGACTAGCTATCTATTTTGTATCTGTAAGATGCACTGACTGCATTTTTTCTGTGGGTGAAAGATGATGAACAACTTTGGTGCATTATGTCGTCCCCCGTTTGTTGACCGCTACAGATCGGAATTACCTAATATCGTATAAATATACGAGTATAATATACTATATATAATATTATATTATAATAGCGATAAAATGGGTCAATCGTTTCTCTATGGCTCGAAAAACGTAGGTAAGTCGAATTAGTAGTGGTTGCTCTTGTGAGATTGACATAAGTTTTGATGAGCTTATTCGCAGACTTCGAGTTATGGGTTGGCGCCCTTACTCGTACCTACTAGGCCAAAAAATTAAAGTGCTAAGCATGCAAATTGTGAAAATGCAGAAATACAATACTTGTACCCCTAGTGTCTACGTTTTTTCGATCGATGTTCAGTAGAGGGCCTCATGAAACGTGCCAAATGACATGGTATAAATAAACTTTCACAGTCACATCTCAGGCTAACATAATATGGCTAGAGATTTTGTGGGTTTATGAGCTGATATGACAAAATATTATAGGTACCTATCGCTCAAGAAAGACATTATATTACATATTATATGAGTTTATGTTAAAATACTATCCTAGAGTCCTTTTTGTGGGTGCGCCAAAGTATTTATAAAATTGCAACTTAGATTATTGGAACTCCGAAAATTTTTCTTATACAATTTAACTTCATAATGATCGGTATTTAGAATAATCTTTGTTCATAATCGTCATCACATAGAATTATTTATGTTCATAATATTGTTTTTCATACATATTTTTAGTACTAACTTTTATGTTCATATAATTTTTCACTATACTTATTTTATGCTATATATTCTAATGTTATAGGTATTTCTTTTTATCTGTACTGGTTTTATGTATGAATTATTTTTGTTTAATTAAATATAAATCGTACTATTACTGTAAACTAGCTACCTGCACAAATCAGGTTGTGGCAGAGTAGGTACTGTACTAAACGGGTTCCCTCTAAACTTTTTTTGTCCGAAACGTTTAGGACATAACAGACTTGGTATAATCTATTTTGGCATCAACTTAATGAGACAGAAACATCACTTGGCTTAAATAACAGAAAGAAGAAACAAAGAAAAAATATTTATTTGTGACACATAGGTAAGACTTTACAAGATACACATTTAAAAGGACAAGAACCAAATTATGCCACAAAACGGTCCCCAATTCAGCATAAAGCTGGGGCCTGTAGACCTGTAACAATATTTCGAATATTATTTTGTCCGAAACTATCTTGGCATATCATTAATTACGCAGAGTGTTATAAGACAGAAATTAGATTTGCATTTTTTTTTGGGCATGTAGCCACATGTTCGAAACTTGCCTTTTCCGTCAGGCAGAATTTGCTGTGAGGGTGAAAATTTCTGCAGTGAGCGAGCGAAGCGAGCGAACAAAACCTTCCGGGGCAGATCCGACTCGGATAGGTTAGGTTAGAAGACTAAGGCGGGAGCTTTGCTCCCGCCTTAGTCTTCGAGGTTATTTTTTTTTTAGCAACCTAGAAAGTACTCAGCTCAGTAACACAGTAAGTAACGTATAGAATATTACTACTACCTCGATTATATTGAGAGGTTGTAATTATTCCTTCTCTGTTATGCTAAAACAAACTATTATGCCTCATCATAAATAGGAGCATCAAAATTATGCTCGAATAATATTCGAACAACTCGAAATCTGCCATAAAGAAATATGCTAAAGTTGAGTATGTCACAACAGTTTCTGCACAAAGCCCATTATGACTACATAGTTTATGTTATTCATAAAAGAATTATACCACAACAGAGTGAACCTAATGGGAAAATGTTTATAAATAAACAATTTATTTCAAATAATTTTATGAGTATAGATTAATCTACTTGACGACTTTAGGAGGATAAAATTTCGAAATAAAAATCGTTATGAACATTGTAGGTAGAAGTATAATTTTTAGTTAGAAAAAAAGTATGAGAAAAAATTTTCGGAGTAATGATGATTATGAGTAAAAAACGGGATTAGTAAAAATATTCGAAGAAAAAATTGTATAAGTGCCAATATGGACCCCCTTTTTGTGTATAATATGATCTATCTATTATTGTCAAAATGGGGTGAAAATGACGTAAGATCAATTTCTCTTTATGTCGACTGTGAAAGTTGTTCCTTCATTTTCTGTAACTATCTATTATAAGGAACCGAATTCTATGGTAGGTACATGCAGTCGAAGTGACCAATGCTCCGGTAACGTTATTCGTCGCATTAATGTCAATAAACAAACGAAAGCAAATTAAAGTTGTTATAAAACAATCTCCGTCAAAACGAGTTCGGGTTTTATCGCCAATACATCGAATAAGCGGCACAGGACACGACAGTTGACGTGTCACCGCCTCACCGCTCGTGTTTTATCGACGAAGCGAAAATCACGAAATAGAATTTCGATTGCAATTTCAATGAAAATGACATTGGACAAGCTAAACCTGCTATCATTTCAGCTAGGAACAATATTTTCCAATCGAGTTCACTGCACCCATATTAAACATCTACGAATGAATTTGCCGTCGATACCCAGGGTCCTATTGTTACGCAAGATTTATATTAAAATAAAATACTTAGTGGATTGAATTTTAAGTTTAATAATTATATATTCAAAAGTATCAATAAATGCGAGGAATGCGAGGGGGTAGCTGCAGAACGGGTCCAAATCCTCGATACAAACGGAGTCGCTTCGGGAAGCCTGCGGTGACACCAGGAGGACCTGGCGCTTCTGGTCGGATTTGGGCTGGTTAAACTCTTATCCAGCATATAATATATGTCACGCACAATGCCCCGATATTAAGTAAGCTAAGTGCGGAAAATAGATCTCATAACCATAATGCCATAACCACCATAGTCACCGTACCGTGCGCTGTTATGCGTGCTCTTTTTGGTATATGTGACAAAAAAGTATCGGGCCTGATAGTAAACCGCTACTTTAAATCCGCGTCACAACGTCCTTAAGAGTCTCAGGTAGTTACTTTGAATCCTTAATTCCTTATCACTCGCATCTATATGACTGTACGCGTAGAGTGTGCACAAAGTAAATTATGCAGACGAGTACGAGTTGCATGCGTTTCACTAATATTTGCGCGTAAGCTCCTTTTTTTTTAGGCTGCGGCTTGGCCGCAAGCGTCAGGCGGAATGAAGCTATGGTGCTTTCACTGTTTGACCGTGACCAAAATGTATGTGTGTCCGCTCCCGCTTATGAATTGAAAACCTCACATGCACTAATGCGCATTTTGCACGCCGTACGTATATCTATGAGGCTTAAGCGCTATGCGTCCTAGATCGCCTTCAATAGTGGGCAATGGAAATGACGTCACTACACTTTTGAATTTTGTTGTTTCAAGTAAGTACTTCTAAAATATGTATAGGTATTACTGTTATAAAATGGATTTTCTTGTACTTAATATCTAAAAATATAACACAATTTACTATCCACCCTGTAGGAAAATAAATTATTGATGTTATCATTACATCAATGATACTATATAGAGTCCCTAAGACCGGCCGACTTGGATACGGAAATTACAGTTAATTCAGTTTATAAACACATACATATTTATAGCAGATTTGGTAAGCACAACGACTCGGTAATCTTTTTAAAGTTAAAAGTATCTATTTCAATTATAAATAGAAATGTTAAATAGAACTTCGCACCGTTTATAGTAAGTTTATTTGGCTAGCAATTATTAATGATCTGGGCTTAAAAAGGAACCATAAAGGCAAAAGCAAACGCCGTTTATAAACCATTTAGTGCCTCGAATCCTTTGGTTCGATTCTCTATATTTGGCATGGAGCCGGACGTTGAAACATGTCTTGATTTTAGAAACACGCCAGGCAAGCAAATACAAATAGATTATACATACTGTATTGATCGCTATGTCCAACTATTTCGCCGGGTAAATTTTTCCAACGGTCAGTTTGTTTGCCGGCGTAATTATAGTCTCAATTACCGTTAATATAGGGTAAAATGCAAACTTACCTGCTGTTTCTATCTTCACGATAGGCTTCGTTGACTACTACGTACTGAAACATCGATAAGGCAAAATCCTCTGCAGCAATATATTACAATAAATGAATTGTTGCTTCCTTTCGCTCCCTTCTAGCCCCGGAGTCTCCATTTATCCAATATCTAACGTCATTAATTTGAAGTGAATACTGATTATTTACGCGATTTGTAGGTACTGTATACCTATTTACTTAAAAATATGTATAATGTTATCAAGTAGTTACAGCTTTTATTTCGAATTTAAATAAAGATAAATCAATCTCTTAGTATAATAATCATTAATAGTACATTGTGTATCAAGGGAGGTAAGTACGGAATTACTAACGAGAGTGTTAGAAGCGCGACGCCGTTAGGCGGAGGGCTTTTATGACTCGAGTTAGTATTCCGCTTACCGACCGTGATGCATACAATGTTTTTCATCACACTTGCCAACCAAAAAACAAGTTTTAAAACATAATATTATTAAATGACGTACTGATGTTTCTATTACTCCCTAGGGAATTTAATTTTTCTATTACTCCCGCTACGCGCGCACGCAATGGCGCGCTTAGACAGCAAGTGTGATGAAAAAACATTTGAACTAAATCATACTTCTATTGTAGCGCAAAATCATACTTATACGGGGTGGAAAGGGACGACGTTCCTTACCGCTAATACCGACCGAGTCTACCAACCATTACGATGAACTTTCAGTATGGGACCAACATCGAAAGCGTACATGGCAAATTGACTTTTCCCCTCACTAGCTCGTAAAGTGCTCGTTTATCCTTTAATACGAACGTGTAAAAACGCATATTATTCACTTGTGTGGCAAAGTAATGACTTTGGTTTTGGAATAACAAAACGTAAAATCCTCATGGAAATTGTTCCATATTAATGATAATTAAATAATTTGTTTGAGAATTTAGTGTAAAATACAAACCTTTATATAATATGATGATTTTAACATATAAATCCTAAAATTCCATAAGTAACAATAGTTTTAGTGAATGATGATAAGATGACTAGATGCAATCACAAAACGCAGAAAATGTCAACGTCAACATTGTCAAAGAATATTATAGGTTATAATCTTTATTTACCGACTCGAACACGCATAAAAATAGTAAACTAAACAACTTTCAGGGTGTTCTGTTATAATTTTGTAAAAATAATGAATGAGAATGATTTAATAATGCATTGGCGTTGGTGTGCAACTACAGGAATGTGTTAAAATCGTGCTGAGTTTACTTTTTCGTGGTAAGTTTACTGCGACAAAATCTTGCATTAAATACATGATGCATTTGGAAAATTATTATCACTAACCCGATGATGATTGTAATGTGAACAAATAATTACCTTTTTTGAGTTTCCTCGCTATAGTGAGGGGAAAAGTTTTGTGTTACACACGGGCGCAAATGTATTTTACTTCTCGTATGTTAAAACACTCGTCGCTCAGGATTCTATTTTAGAACCACTCGCTTCGCTCGTGGTTCAACTATAGAATCCTTTCGCTTGCTCGTGTTTCAATTTCATACTCGCGGGTAAAATACAACTTTGCACCCTTGTATAACAAATAACTATTTCCATACTATTGAACTCTCTAATCATTCACTTTGTATGAAGGGTTAATTTTTTTTTTTAATATTTCGATGTTGGTCCCATACTGAAAGTTCATCGTAATGGTTGGTAGACTCGGTCGGTAGCGGGAAGGAACGTCGTCCCTTTCCACCCTGTATTTTAACCCACTATAAAATAAAATAAAATCTATAGGTATACTCACGCACACAGTCACATTTTCATCATAAACCCCAACAATTCTGTTTAATAAATACCAAAATATTACCTATTCTTTCTTAAACGCTATTAACATGATTACTTACTTGGTGACCGGATCTGTCTACTTAGGTAACTGCTGTTATAGTTTGGTTCTCGACGTTTTCGTACAAACGAACCCATCTCAACGGGCCCCGAGAACCGCGGCGCGGTTCAGCCGTCACGCCGTCTTTGAAACGTGACCTGTCCTGCAACAATTCTGCTGAAATATTCTATTTGCCGGCAACCGGTGTCTGCCAAACTTTTGACGTTTATGGATTTCAGTGAGAAGATAATTTATCAACATTTCTTAAATAAATCTGGCCAAGTGCGAGTCGAACTCGAGCACAAACGGTTCCGTAGCAGCAATTACATGTTTGGAGGACCCCAAACCCAATTCTTTTTTAAATTATTTAGTATCATAATTTTGTAGGTTCATTTCATACAATACATTCTTATCCAATTTCATTAGGTACAGATGAATATGACGAATATATATTTTTGTAATTTTGGCTACGGAGCCTTAATATTGTGATATTTTCCATATTTCTTTCTATTCCCCTCGCTTGCACTGGTATATCGGTGTCAGCAAGATGGAAATAAAGTAATTTACCCAGTCGCTGGCTTTGAAGCCGCTAGCTCACAGTATCGCTGTTTGCTATTATATTCGTAAATAATCCGGTCCCGAAACGAATATCACCCAAATATCTACTATTCAAAATAAAATTGTTAAAAAAACGATGATCATTATTCGCTGAGGCGCACATACTTATATACAAAGGGATGAAATGGACAATATAATTATATTCACTGCCTGATCGGCAAGTCTCTAGCACAGTTGATCACAGAGTGATGAGACTTGTGAATCAAGAATCTGTCTTGTGTACAGCGACAAATCAGAAATTATATGTCGCTGTACCTTCTTCACAGGATTTGATGATAATTAAGTACAGATAATTATGTACAAATACGGTGTTATAGTGTATAAGTAGACGGGAATGACAACTGCAGGGTAGACCAAGATGCCATTCTGCAATCGTATATGAAAAGCGATAAGTAATAAATGTATGCACTATTGCGATCGCCAACCCACTTCCCCATTGGCTAGGCCTGCGTTGTTGTGGAACTAAGACGCCTAGGTCTCAATATGATAGTAGATATTAGGATAATGAAAATGACTTTCCTTGTTGTCCATACGACAAGAAAATGCACTCCACTGTATTATTTTCATTTTTAGATAAAAGAATTGCTTTTGCATTTCATTCAGCCACTTACGACAAACCGAATATCTCCTATTGAAATTGTCCTCTTCGTCGCAGAAAAAACGAATTAAAATCGCATTAGGCAATTCAGTTCCCGCCTAACTTTTCCAGTCTCTCTGTGCAGATTCCCGGTGTATCGGAATAAATGACCCAAACTTCGTTTATTTATATACAGACTTGCTGAATATTTATGTTCGCTCCGCATTTCACGTTTTTAGTCACTCTGAATATAAGTTTGACTAAGTACAGAAAATCTTAATTTCTGTTAGAATTTTAAGAAAAACACAAGGGAGAACTTTTCATTCGCGACATTTGAATTTTGATTATGCCTAAAATGACAGCTGTATTGTGATTTCGGGGAGCTTATTTGCGTGGGGTTTGTTTTTGTAGGTAAATGTATAATTAGCTACTGATTCCAGTTACTAAATTAGGTAGACATCCTACCTTGTTTGTACGTCATCAAAATTTACAAAGCAACCAACTTTAGGTGTTATTTAGTTTATTTAATAACTAATAGTATAGCTACTTTTGAGTCTCTTATATGTGATTTTGTTTAAAAAATGATAAAGACAAGTCATTAGTAGAGGTTGTAGATGGCCGTCGAGCACGGCGGCGCGGCTCGGCGGTCAGCGTCGTATTATATGACAAAGCTACGGTGATGGTTTGGAACTCGCACCAATAGGTATGATATATCTATGATCCCAAGCTAAGTAACTACTATACGTAGCCAGAGATCTATCTTATCCCGGTTGTTTCTGGCGATCGCTCACCCGCCATCGCTGGGTATACACGACAAGAATCACAGCGCGGCGAGCGGCTCGTTCCGACACAGAGCACGTGTCGAATTAAAGTTTTTGCTTGCAACGCGAAATTAAAACGATGCCATTTAGCTACTACACAACGACATTCATGTCTGAATCGACATACGAGTAGGTATCTTCATTTACTTCTATATTAAGCTACTTAGTAGCGCGTTCGTAATGTTGCCAAGGATGCTTATAAAAAATGTAGAACCAAGTCACGCCTGTTAGTTGTTGCGAGCTCAAATAGGATAATCGCACAGTTATTGCCCACGTTGGAATAGACACTAGCCACGCCAACCGCTCGTTTATTTACATGCCATAAGCCATAACTCGGTTATGTGGAAATGTCTTACTACCGAGCCGCGCTGGCTAACGCGACCCTCGCTTGTTACTGCTACATTATTATCCAATATAGCTTGAAAGTATAATTTGATTAAGACAACATTTGTCCTAAGTAATCTAGCCTAAATACATGTTCATATTTTTCATTATAATAAATGTTGTTTAACTAATAATGGTTTGGCCGTGTGGTGACGGCAGTAAGAATACATTTGTCACCACCCCAACTCTTCCTGCGGGTGTCGTAAGAGTCGACAAAGGGATTAAAGTGTCACTGACCATTCTACAAGATTAATGATGGGCAGCAGCATCATCACAGTGGGCACATTACTGTGATCGCCAATCCGCTTGCCCAGCGTGGCGATTATGGGCATTTACCTCCTAATGCGTCTATACGCTTAGTTAATAGGAGAGGCCTACGTCCAGCAGTGGACTAACATAGGCTGATATGTGTAATAATGGTGTGTTGCATGCGGAGCGACATACAGCTGGAAGTATCAACGGCTGAATATTATATTAGCCTGTTGTGTGAAATGCGCCTCAAATTAATGAAACAAAAATAAACCTGAAAAAAAAAAACTTTATCGTGCGGTTTGTATGTACTCGTACGTAGAGCCTCGAGTTGACAAGAAGTTTACGATTTTTACTTTTTTCATAATGTTAGTATGTATACTGATTACTATACCGCGAGTGTACATACTTAATATACCTAACTAATACTATAATCAAAATAAATGCAATGTGCATATTACAATACAATACATATTTACAATAGTATGGATATGGCATATACGATAATTAATACAATAATTATCCGTATTATTACTTGCGCTTATTAATTTATTTTTGGACCTACGTATGCGTTTATTAATACAATTTTAATCGGATGCAGTACAGATAGGTATAACTAAGAAATCATCATGGTATGAAGTATGAACGTTATTTAAGAATTAAATTAAAGTAACAAGATGGAAGATTCTGGAAACTTGAAACTTTTCCCGTCTGCGTTAAGCCATAAAACCGCTAATACTAGCACTATAAACGTATTTTAAAATCTCGGCAACGCTAGTTAAGCTTAAGCTACAAATGAAACTAAGGTATGCAAATGTCTTTGAATACGCTGTAGAACTCTCGTCTTGGATTTTGAAAGGCAAAATATCTACGAAGGCTAAGTATTCTGTTCTACGAATAAGAACAAATAACCGAAGTCGTTACCATAAAAATATTGAACAATATTTTAGAGGAGCATCGTGTGTGCCGCGTCGGAGCGGTATCTCCAATATCTCCATACTTTTCGCATTACTTATGCATAGAGTAGAGATTGAAACGAGTCGCGTAGTGCGCCGTCATCGGTATTCAAGCCGGTTGCGCGCGGTTAGCGCTGCCGCTGCCGCGATGCCGCCGGCACCGCTGCCGTCGCGGCTTGGGGCGCCATTCCTTAAGCCAACTCCGACTAGCATGAAAACCACTGCAAGCGGGTACCCCTATTACACGTAGTAGTTACTTTTCTTCAGGTCATGTTACATTAGATACAGACATTCTTACCGTTTACAAGGGAATACACGGGCTAACCAAACCATCTTCAACTCTAAGCTCTAGGCTTGCGACTGTGATGGTTCACAGTCGCAAGCCTAGTTATGATGTTCTGTATTTTTGCATTACTTTTATTTCGATAAGTACCTATTATGCTAAACACAACAGCGTAATCATTACTTGTTACGCACTGAAGCAAGTATAGTACAATATTTATTTTCTATGCCAAAATATCATTTTAATAAAAAGAAAAATTACAGTCGAAGCCAAGTAAAGGATAAAGTTGTTACCGCGTCTCATGAAAAACTCAAAATCAAAAGCCTGGTTAAGAAATTCAGGCGATTGAAATTATAAGAGTGTACAAAGATCGTAGGATGACGATGAAAAAAAATAACTACCTAGACACAATACTTTTCACCTTTGTTAGGACTAAACCGACACCTTCCACAAAAAGTGAAGGTTTTTCGCAAACCCGTCCATGAATTATCTGATGGTAACCCGCTACTGTGTAGCCTTTGGAGGAAAGAAGTGTAAACGCGGGATCTATATCGGGTGGCATAATGTTTTTATTTCGAAAAATTTGTCGCATAACAACTTTACGCCGAAAAATGAATGGCATAAACATTGTTGCGCATATTTTTGCTATGCCGAAATTGTTAATCCTAACTTGGTTGTTCCTAAATATTGTTTGTCCTAATGATTTTCGTGTCTAATGTATATGTATCGAAAAATTATTGTGCATAATGGTGATGTTCCTACTATTTAATGTACTAATAGTGATTACCTACCTTTAACTAGCTTTAAAAATATTTTTTTATTCCTTATACTTAACTATTACTAAATAATTCGCCCTGTTGTCCAAAGAATTTAAGTGAGCAATTTTGACCTGGGAATCGGTCGACGAAGCCCCGCTGCGCGGGGCTTCTATTTCCGCTCTAAGGGATAAAAGGTACCTAACGAACCTATCCAGGTTAAGGTAGGGGATGTTGAGATTATTTCTTTTTTAATAGGCTAAACAAGTAGTATGCCATGTAACATTATGCCATACATTCTCGGCCAAAAAATTTTAGGACAATCGACGTTATGCGACACGACAGGCACCCGTAAACGCGCGTTGCCCGTCTTTGAGAATCTTTACGTATACCTCTATTCTCATATTTTGGAGACCCAGCAGTAGTGTTGGTGTTAAAAATTTTACAGGAGCTTCGGCCCTAACTATCAGCCTGCTCCGGAAGAAAGACCTCTCTTATTATCTAAGCATATGGACGCATTAGAAGGTAAATGTCCATATAATGAATTTTTAATGTTTCCCTTTTATTGTTTTATTTAACGTTATTTAAATTTATTAATGGCTATGACGATCCTTCTGGGAGAAACACTATGAATTATGTTGACATTTTATGTAAGTTATTTTAAGTTCAATGTATTTCTACTGTTTTTGACGATCATGATGAGAATTTGTATACTTTTGACATTAATGCAAGTGTATAATGTAATTTTCTTCGTGAAATAAATAAATCTAAATCTAAAATCTATATATTTGCCACGCTGAGTTGGCGATCGCTATGATGATGCTGCTGCCCATCATCATTCTTAAATAAATGAATGGCCAATGACACTTCAAATCCCTTAGACGGGAAGAGTTCGGGTGATGACAAATATATTATTACGGCCGTTACCGTACGGCAAACCACCAATTAAATTTATGTTAACATCTATTTGATGAATTTACAATGGGGCATCACATAGCACAGGGGCTGCCGCGGTAGTTTCCTGGAGCATTATCTAATAGAAAAATCTTGTAAATAAGTATTACTGATATTAATTCAGAATGCAATTTTGTAAGACTCATAATACAGTTTCATTACTTAATTATTATAAATGCTGTTGTAAAGTACTGACATACTGTACATTTGGATGCAAAACCTACGTAAATTAATAAATAATAATAAATATTTATGGACATCTTTACACAAATCGACCTAATCTCACGGTAAGCTCAATTAAGGCTTGTGATGTGGTTACCAGGCGACGATATATATAATAGATATACAGGGTGGTCCAAACCTTGACGTCAAAAAATTTTTTTTTAGGTTCCCTACGTCATGGGCTATCAGAATATAACCCCATATATATTAGCCGATTTTTTGTAGTTTTCGAGTTATGAACTTTTGAAAAAAATTTTTGAGAAATTCTGGAATTAAGAAATTTATTGATAAAAAAAAACTATTGGGTTTTTTTAACTAATTTATTTTTGTAAATGTATTACTACAAATAAAACATTTACTGACAAAATAATTAGCGTCCTCACTTTGATACAAGTAGGATAAAAAATATCAAATTCAAAATTTTACGCTTAAAACGCATCAAAATAGCATTAATGTACGTAAATAAAAAAATAAAACATATCCCAAGGAATTTTCGTATTCTAAAGACCGCTCTAGACCTTCAGCCTTCGTAAAAGCAAAAAAAAGTGATACTTAATGATGAGGATTTTTCGGAGTAGTCGGTCAAATAAACTTAAAAAAGCTTAAAATTTTAAAGTAGTAAAAAATTACTTGAATAACTACACTAATTGAGTTTTCGTGGTATTTTCTGTCTTTGTTTAATGATAAGAACAACAAAACAGACGAAATTTTACTTTATTTTTAAATTAAAAATTAGAAGCATTTTTTTTAAGTTTATTTGACTGACTACTCCGAAAAATCCTCATCATTAAGTATCACTTTTTTTTTGCTTTTATGAAAGTTTAAGATCTAGGGCAGTCTTTAGATTACCAAAAATCCTTGGGATATGCTTTATTTTTTTTACGTACTTTAATGCTATTTTGATGCGTTTTTAACGTGAAATTTTGAATTTGGTATTTTTTATCCTACTTGTATCAAAGTGAGGACGCTATTTTTTTTGTCAGTAAATGCTTTATTTGAAGTAATAATTTTACAACAAGAAAATATTTAAAAATACCCAATAGTTTTTTTTATCAATAAATTTCTTCATTCCAGAATTTCTCAAAAATTCATAACTCGAAAACTACAAAAAATCGGCTAATATACATGGGGTATATTCTGATAGCTCATGACGTGAGGAATCTAAAAAAAATTTTTTGGCGTCAAGGTTTGGACCACCCTGTATACATATAGATACTTTAGACAGCCATGACCAAGGAACAAATATTTGTGATAAATAAATATACAAATGCCCTCGCCGGGATTCGAACCCGGAACCTACAGCTTCGTAGGCAGGGTCACTACCAATTAGGCTACGGAGGCTGACAAAATTAGTTCATGAAATGGGTACATATGTAATTCTGTAGCTAATACTTCACCGATTCTCATCTAACTGGATCCTGACAATAATTAAAAACTAAATGAGCACAGTCTGGTAGGGAGTGGCCTGTATTGAAAATATGTTTTATTCGCCTGAAAACTACATGAATTAAAACGAAGTGGTCACAATCTAGTTTGCAGTAGAACTCCTTATTTAATAGTTGAGCCTTTTGTAAACAGCGGATTGCTCCGTCTTAACATTGGCAAAGATTATATGGTTTTTGTTAGTATGCCTTGAAATTTTCTCGTACGATTAATGAATAAATTCGTCAATTTTTTGCCAGGTTGTTTTGCACTACATGAGCTCGCGTTTGTCAAGAGTTCGATAGAGCTTTATCTGAAACGGCTAATGTAATTGCACAGTAGTCAAACCAGACATAAATATTTAACAAACATCTTTTGTCCTTCAACATTGTAAGAAGTTTATTCATTGACTCCTTTTTAAAAGAGTGGCCTTTTTAATAGAGCAGATTGGGGTAAATGGGGGAGGCCTTTGCCCAGCAGCGGCACTATAGGCTCACAGTAATAAAATAATAATACTTAATAAAAATAATCCATTGAAAATATAGTGTTTATTACTAATTACGTTCAGGTTTTTATTGGGTATTATTCTTTACTCACACAAATAACTTGCATAACAAATATGTGTATATAAAGTCTTCAACCTTAGCTTAGATCTACCACACAAAATATTACAAAGTTCCGGACTGAAATGTAAATATATTATAATATTATGTAAAGCATAATGTCTGCGTAGCTAAGATGCCAATCGCCAACGCCCAATAGTGCGACGTAGTTTTCACTCTTTCTTATTAGTGCGACAAAGACATTTGCGTGTCGTTTGCGACCGAGTGTTAGCGATTGGCATCTCGGCTACCTACCCTGATGCACTAATTTATGAAAGCAGTTGGGTATTGTTCAATCAACAATCATCTACTTACAGAAGTGCTTAAGGCGATCGACTGATCGCTGCTGGTACGATAAAGGAGTGCGTGTGCCCGGCGGAACCCGCGGTCGGCGGAAATTGTTCGCGTAGCGACCCTCTTGTTATCTCACCCCCGTTACCCGGGTAATCGCCGCTTCAAATAATTTATGAAATATGACATAATAACCTTTGTAATAAAGGCTAGAGTGTTGCCGCGCGGATAAAACACTTGACGTTATTGTTATTGGTGAAATCCCGAATAAGGGCGCAGGGACAACAAGTGCTCCTCACGACGCAAACGAAGCGGCTATGGATAGAATTACGGGAAATCTTTGGCACGCTTATAGGCTCATTACTTTAAGGTAAATGGCACCTGGGAATTAATGTTCGTTGCTGCTTGGCATTCCTATATATACTCTCATAAGGTCATAAGTTATATGATTTTATACAAGTGTCGTATGTAGGTATATAATTGTATATACATAATTTCTCCTAACAATGCTGAAATTTTACACATTCAAGTTCTCTTTTAATGTTATGATACTACCAAGTTTGTTCGATAGTTGAAGTTTATAATGAACTCTTAAGCATAATTATTACGTGAAGTCAGGCACTAATTGTGCTGTACGTAATCTAATCACCTAAATTAAATGCAACATTGTTGACTATATACGTATAAAAAAAAAACAAAATAAATAATGACCTCTATGAATAGGGGTACCATAGATACTGACGATCCAGTGCCTCTACCCCCCCAACCCTCTTTATTTCTGCCTCAAGGTAAATAAACGAAAGTAAATACAAATATACCGTGTATAAATTTAATACCGGCGATCAATTAAATCAAGCATGGGATTCATTAGTGTAGTCGTGGATTACAAGTTTTTTTTTTATTTACACTTAATTATGACCACAGAGATTTTTTTTAAGGATTTTCGGAACTGCAATGTAGGCGAACATTTGTTAATATTCATATGGCAGTTACGTCATCTGCTTTTGAAATTAGCTGCCAACGAGCGTTTAACTTGAGTATGTTGCTCTACATTGCGCGCCGAAATATTTAATACGGATAATTTTGTAGCTCTAATTTTAAGTAAAAGTTATGTAAATGTACTTATTATTTCCTAAACTAACCCCTTTAAGAGCTTCGCCAGTATTAGACTTACACTCTGTATCGATGCAGAAATGTCCCAATAGTAGCCTCAGAACAGAATGTAGAAAAGTTGATGATAATTTGTAGCGTTTTGTAGTAAACAAGGAACTTCTTTGATTTCGCTATGTCGTTCTGTCTGTTTGCCCGCAGCTTAGCTCAGTGACCGGTAGTATCTAAGAAATTTGGGGATGATCTTTATTTTACTGAAATCCTATGTGGGGTATTGTTGAATAAGTATTTAAAAAAGAATAAGGATTGCAAGAGAAAGAGTTTTCTTGAAGTCATTAATTTCGGAGATAACGGCCCTAGAATAAAAAAAAACGTTCCCCTCCTACTTTTTATCTGATTCCAAAAAATATGAAAAAAATCATGAATATAATTAGACTTAAAGAATACTAAACAAGACTATTTCCAATATGCTCTGCCCAGTCGGTTTTGAATAATTACGGAATCCTACACCGATCATAGCTGGATGTCTTTACAACCAATGTTTAATAAAAAAAACACTTCGAAAATATTTTGTCGTATGCCCTACCGTACCCATATTCATAATTAGATTCAAAATATACAGGGTGTAAGTCTAATACGGGCGAAGCTCTTAACGGGTGTTAGTTTACGACATAATAAGTACATTCAAATAACTTTTACTTAAAATTGGAGCAACAAAATTTTCCATACAAAATAATTCGGCGCGCAATGTAGAGCAACATACGCGAGTTAAGCACTCGTTGACAGCTAATTTCAAAAGCAGATGACATAACTGCCATATCAACAATAACAAATGTTCGTACCTACATTGCTGCTCCGATAATCTTAAAAAAATTCTGTGGGGTCTGAATTAAGAGTAACTTAAAAAAAACCTTGTAATCCATGATTACACTAATGAATCCCATGCCTGGTTTAATTGATCGCCCGTATTAGATTTACACACTGTATAAAAACAATTGCCTTAAAAAATATGAATAGGCTGAACAATTACGCGACCACTCACAAAGCTTGGCTTTTAGCTAGTTTAACTTACTAGGACTATTTAGAGAAATAATCCGATGTAAACATCCCCGTAATCGGACTTAAAAAAAAATCAAAATACAGTTTTAAAATACTAATTCAATGTTGCTGATGCATAATTGTGCGTTCGGATTATGGGAGCTCGATAAGCTAATGCCCTTGTTACCCGCAAAGTAACGGCCCAAATTCCTAATGTACGGAAATAATTCGATTTTGTTGCTTGAGTGCGTCTCCCGGCTCCGAATACACGGTGGCGCGACGAACGGCGTGAATGCGAAACAATTTTCTTCTTATGAATAAAATTTAAAGGTGTGTATGCAAATTTCCATTAGGGAAGGCTGTCTTGGAGCGGTGTCATATGGGCTCACATTTTCTTTTCATATAGTCTACGTAAAACCGTCATCTAATACGGTTCAGTCTGCATTCGAGATCGTTTATATGGAAAATGAAAAACTCAGCTCTAATTAATCTGGACGTTTTTGGCCACAGGAAACTTGAAAATATTGCGGCACGGATAGAAAATATCAAATTCGTGTCCACGCTTTTATAGCCTGAAATGCCTGGAGGATGGAAACGATTAAAATGTATATGAATTTTTGTATTGGCTTGAAGTACAAAGAGTGGTTTCGGGTGAATTAATTTTCAATGACAATTTTCGATCAATTACCGATAAAATATTTTCAGTTTCGGTTATTTGTATATTTATAACTACGTTTATTTGCCTGGAATGTTCCACACTCCATTTCGAGTAAAATGATTTTTCACTGATTTTGTTGTGCAGTTTTATTGAATGAGGTGTTATGTTACTTTTATTCACAATTTCACAAATGTATTAAAGTTGATATCAATATGATTTAACCTTGTTATTATATAGCAACGTTTCAGAATGAGTACATATTTTATTATTTTAAGAATCCAAATCCAGACATTAATCCATGTTCGCTCTGTCAACAACGCCAGAAATATATTTAATCCTCAAAATGATGTTTACCGTGTTAGTGCTCACAATACATAGGATTTGTGGGCACGGGCCCCAAAGGAAGCTCGATGTCAATATTTATTGTGCGCTTGAATCTCCGTTCCATATTTTCCCCATTACTTATGCATAGAATACAAATTGGCTACAGTGGAGCTTCGTGTCATCAATATTCAGTCAGCGACTGCAACACAGCCACAATTTTAACTGTTCTCTTGATTTATTCTCATCTAGAGTGACTTTAAAACTGTGCTTACTCAACCTTTTAGAAGTTGATCGCGGGCCCGCTTGTCTAATGCGTGGTGCGTGATTCATCATTTTGAAATGCTACTACTGCGGATCTGTGTTTAGTCGTCGCTGTTGATGTTGCTGTACCTAGTTTTTTTTATTTAGGCCTCCCCTATTATTAAACTATGCGTATGGACAAGCAAGTTGGACATCACAGTAGTCAGTTGTGATGATGCTGTTGCCCATGATCAATGTTCTGTAGACGAATATTCAGTGGCACTTCAATTCCTTAGCCAACTCTTATGACACCTACGGGAAAATTTGGGGTAGCGAATAATACAAATTTCAGCGCAACGAAATAGTAATTAGTCCTGTACCGTTTTTGACTTGGTACTATCAGAATTATTGATGAACACTTTATCAGGTTGCCACTTGGAATGTACATAAATTGGATGGTGTAAGTAAATAAAGTTTTTGCAATCAATGTTTATCCAGTTTAAATTTTTTCAACTCAATAGCGGCCGTATATTTTACAATATTAATATGTGACACAGATATTACACATGGTGTAAACTTCACTGATAAGTGAGTAATTTACATATATGTAACTAATTTTAACTCTATAAACAATTAATTGATATTTAATGCTACCAGTTTAACTAAAATACCGCATGTTTATTTTTAATATTTTAACGTATCTTGTGTGGTTTACTTATGGTTTGAGAATTTAAAATAGCTTTCTTACAATATTGAAATCGATAACAGTAACTAAACTAGTCAATTTATTTTATTTCCGCAATTTGAAAAATGTGTACCTATCTATTAAGTACTCTATGTAATAAAATTTATTGACCAGTATACAAATTAAATATTTGAAAACTACTCATTTTAAGTCCGAATAGAGAAACATAACACAAAAAACGTATGAAAAAGGAAATTATGTATGTGTTAACTGTTAAGTACTTAGTTTTTGTTAGATTTAAAAATCACCTTGTGTATTACATATATTAAAACAGCATAAATGTGTATTTAATTCAGAAATTTTAATATGAAGAACACAAAATATTTGAATCAATAATCTGGTTTTACTAAGCTATGTCCCCTGTACGAAGAGAGGGAGTCCGTAGTGGGTTTTAATGCTATCGGTTTTGAGGCTTCCGCTTTATTTCGTTCGGAGACGTCACGACCTTTACCTCGCACGTCGTGGGACAGTCACGTTTTTGCTTTCCTCGAGGAAAACTCGAGACTTCTTCGGCTCGTATGGGCAATTCGGTTCCACTTTCCGCTCGTGGTCTGCTGATCGATCATGGCAATCTCGTAATTTTCGTTCAGCATCAGTGCCTTTAAAAATAACATAAAGTCTTCTTTCAGCAAAATATCTTCTCTAAAATATTTAAGGTAGGTACTTTCCCTTCATGTCCCATAATCTTGGGACACCCGCTATACAGGGTGATCCAAACCTTGACGTCAAAAATTTTTTTTTAAGTTCCCTTCGTCATGGGCTATCAGAATATACCGCATGTATGTTAGCCGATTTTTTGTAGTTTTCGAGTTATGAATTTGGAATGGAGAAATCTATTGATTAAAAAAAAAGGGTTTTTTTAATATTTTCTTTTTGTAAAAGTATTACTACAAATAAAGCATTTACTGACAAAAAAATTAGGGTCCTCACGTTGATACAAGTAGGATAAAAAAACACCAAATTCAAAATTTTACGTTAAAAACGCATCAAAATAGCATTAATGTACGTAAATAGAAAAAATAAAACATATCCCAAGGATGTTTGGTAATCTAAAGACTGCCCTAGACCTCAAACCTTCGTAAAAACAAAAAAAAGTGATACTTAATGATGAGGATTTTTCGGAGTAGTCGGTCAAATAAACTTAAAAAAAGCTTCTAAATTTTTAATTTAAAAATAAAGTAAAATTTCGTCTGTTTTGTTGTTCATGCGTGGGTAAGCCCCCCACAAGGTGGACCGATGACCTGGTGAAGGTCGCAGGAGTCCGCTGGATGCGGGTGGCGCAGGACCGGTCATTGTGGCAATCTTTGGGGGAGGCCTATGTTCAGCAGTGGACGTCTTTTGGCTGATATGATGATGATGATGATGATGTTGTTCTTATCAATAAACAAAGACAGAAAATACTACGAAAACTTAATTTGTTTAGTTATTCAAGTAATTTTTTACTACTTTAAAATTTTAAGCTTTTTTAAGTTTATTTGATCGACTACTCCGAAAAATCCTCATCATTAAGTATCACTTTTTTTTGCTTTTACGAAGCCTCAAGGTCTAGGGCGGTCTAACTTGTGTAAGTTGTACCAAGATATTTACTTATTTATCGTTGGGCTCATAGACTGCACATTCTTACGTTCATAAACATAAAACTGCAATGCTGGTATACTCCATTTCAAATACCATGGCCCGATGCCCCTTAAAACTTCTATGTGGTATCGGGCCATGGTATATGAAATGGAGTATACTAATTTTAGTTACCTTAAAGGTCTCTGCCCACTAGACCGTAGCATATACCATGACCGTAGCATGAACGTATCAGACACGGAATGTGAGGCGACACGGACTACTATGCCCACTATAACGTGTGTACATCGTTTCATATCCGTGCTAAGCCCGTTTAGTGACCGTAGCATACGCGTCGCAACCACGTATCATTCCCGTAGTATGAGCGATTCATATCCGTCGTTATCGTTCCATTGTCACAGTTTTATCAGTTTAAAATTGCTGTCGTGGCCTTTAGATTACTATCGCTCTGCTAGTATTTTCCTAGGAGTTTATTTCTACATCAAGTTTTCTGAGCAGACATCGTCAACTGCGATCGAAATCCATTGAAGTACTAGAGTTGTTACTGAGTCAAGTCAAAGTCAAAAATTATAAGCATGGTTCTTACCATGTAAATAAAATAAATATAAATAAATATCTTGGGACATCTTACACAAATCAACCTAGTCCCACGGTAAGCTCAATTAAGGCTTGTGATGTGGGTACTAGGCGACGATATATATAATAGATAGATACATATAGATACTTAAATACATAGACAGCCATGACCAAGGAACAAATATTTGTGATAAATAAATACACAAATAATGCCCTCGCCGGGATTCGAACCCGGAACCTCCAGCTTCGTAGGCAGGGTCACTACCAACTAGGCTACGGAGGCTGACATGTAAAAAAAGAAACAAATTGTGCAATCTATCCGGATAAATTCGTTAAGTTATACGACTGTTTCAAAATTGATATTTCTTTTAATTATTTTGTTTGTAAGAAACGAAGTAACATTTTTCGATCTCGATGAAAATCTTCGGTTTGCGGGTTTACAATCAATTAAGTAAGTTTTTTTTTCAGAAAATAGCGATGCTGATTATATTATTTGCGTTGTTTCGCCATAAGAAAATTATTACTCACTATCCCAAGTGAAAAATTTGGAGAGTTTTGGATAAAAATTGTAAATACAATAGAACCCGTATGCTCACCGTTTCGCCGCCTGCGCACACCGTACCGGCAACGTTGCGTGCCATGCACGTAGCGTGTCAGGGCCGGCAAAATATTCTCGCCGACAATTCTTGCCGGTCCGTGCATGGCACGCGACGGTGTTGGTCGGCGCCGGAACGTCCTAGTGGGCATAGTCTCATACTTTTCCATACAAAGAATATTTTTTTGTCTGATACGTTCATGCTACGGTCATGGTATGCTACGGTCTAGTGGGCAGAGACCTTAAAAGTGAACTTTGTTAGATTGTGAGATCATTTTAAATTTTGATTAGGCTCTGTTAGAATTATCTATATAAAATTACATAAAGACTTCGCGTAAAAGTATGCCCCTTAGTTTATTATTAGTGTTTCCTTTTAAATCAGATAACGTAGATAATACGGACGGGCAAAGTAAAAGTAATACAATAAACTTGTTCTACTTTCCTTGGCGGTGGAAGCGCTGCGCGGCGGCTATCTGTAATACAATCGCGTCTAATAAGAAGTTGTGACGCAGGTTCAATAGACAGTATTAGCATAATAATTTGAATGGCATTCGATGACGTGGATTTAAATTGCAGAATTACGTAGAAAAATACTTATTATGTTCGTTGGCACGGGCTAATTTGCCTGAAGGCCCGCGCTGCAGATTAGCCGTTTACGGTGCCAGCTGGGGCGGGTTCTGTCGAGAGCCCTAATTATTTTCCTTCTTAATATTTCCCGATTTCATGCTAGCATAGTAAATAAATGAACCTAGAAGCCGACACGCTGTTTACGCTTAATAAGGTTTTGGTTGGTACAGGTTGACCCTCTACAAAGTAAGACTAAGGACTCGTTTCACCATACCCGAATAATTATAGATCTGTCAGATAAATGTTACCTGTTTTCTCTTAGGTATATACCTGGAGAAAAGGATCACTTTATTTGACGGATATATTTACCCGGGGATTGTGAAACAGGCCGTAAGCTAACATGGTCATTGACATTATTAGTATGATTTTAAAATTGTTTTAGATTATTAAGCACCCGCCATTTCGGCACTGTACGGTTATAACATGATTGGTGCGACAATATGTCGCCGCGAGATAGACTATCCGTCCGTCTTTTATTAATATATGTAGTTAGTAAAAGACCGGAAATCTAGCTCGCAGCGATATACTGTCGCATCAATCATGTGCTGCGAGTTTTCAAACAGTACCTTCTCACACCAATTTCTCCATGAATATGGCATTTTTGATTCTGATCTACAGTTTGAAACTTGTACGCTCGAATCAATTTCTTCGATTACGACGAAATGTGTAGCAAATTATAATCATTTGTCATGAAAGGGCGACATTTATTTTCATAAATACTTACTTTGTTCTGAGAACAAAGGCTTACTCAGTTCAACAAGAATAACGGATTATGAGGCGAGACGAAATTAATTACTGGATTGAATTTTCTACTCTCCTCTCTTTCTTCAAGATTAAATATATTATTCTTCATGTTTATGGTTTCATCCAAGAGACTACAATATTATACTCAATTAATAAAATTACATATTTACGTTACCATAAACCCTGGTCTGTAGTCCCTACAAAATTAGCTTTTTCTCGGTTATTTACAAGTCATTTTGGAAAGTATCTTGAAAGCTAATACTTTTTAAGGGCTTTAGCACACCTCCGCTGCGAAAACGAGAACGCGAAACCGCAACATAAGTTTCGCGGCGAAACGTTACTACACATGCCGCGGAATCGTGCTCTAGTTTCGCGGCGAAACATTCCTACGCGATCGTTAATGTTATTCCAGCATAGAAACCAAATGTCGTCGCTTTCAGAATCCGAAGAAGAAGAAATGGCATTAACATTAAAAGACGTAGAATCTGGGTGCACGAGAACACGAGATTATAATAAGAAGATGAAATAGTTATTAGGCGAAAACCAATTATGTGAAGAATTTGAGTCACATGAAGATCGTTTTTATACATAATATATTTCAGAATGAGTCCACAAAGTTTTGAAGAACTATACATACAACCCGTTAAAGCCGTTACAAAGCAAAATACTAAATTTAGGGTTTTTATAGTCCTTATACGAGTAACTAAGTTAGTGTAGCATATAATATAGTTGCCGATTTTGAAGAATTAACTTTTGACATTTAAAGATTGATCAAAAGTTCATTCTTAGAAATCGGCATTTAAAGGTCTGTTTCTGACCTCTTGTATTAGTTTTTCGGTGAATTCAATATCTAATTCTACAATTTTTCACTGTTCCGCCATGAGAAATCTGTCGACAGCCACAACTCGCTTGCGAAACAAACGCGAAACTTCAAAAAGTGGCGGAAAAGTCGCGGAGGTATGCGCGACGTCGGAGCAGATCGCCGATGTTCCGCGAGAGAGAGATATATGCATCGTCCGTTCAACGCGCTAGAACAGGCAGTTTCGCTATTGTTCCGCTCCTCTCACAACGGACAAACTGTAGCGAAATGTCAGCGGTTTCGCTACTTCAGTTCCGCGGCGGAGGTGTGCTAACGCTGTAAATCAGATTTTCAATTTTAACTACAATATTTGCACTGCCTGAAAAAATATTATCGCATCTATATGTATGGATACTGTATAAAAATAGCAGGTTTGATGCTTGCCAAGTAGTAACAAATAAATAAAGTTGCTAGGCGATATTTCTTCGGTGAACGGTTACGGGTGGAAAGGCTTTCATAACTCGCGAGTAACGATATCCTCCAGGTATAATCTTGTTTACAAATGTGGCCCGGGAAGATACGTTGCGTAGACATAGGCCATAATATGTTAATTTGGCCCGCGACTGCTGCGGCAACCGCCCTAATATTGAATATTTTGCTTAAAGCAACCGTATAATTTAACAAAATGAAAGTTACCCGCAGTTAAATGATGATTTTTTTTCGAGAAGGTATTCAGTCTGGCGGCGTTTGTTCAATTATGTTGTGAATACATTTTGTAATTTGTAGGCATAGATAATTTAATGTGTTTTTTGCCAAACTAATTAATAATCGATGTATTTATTAGATTTATTCGCATACGGTCACTCGATCCGCTACCTTCTACTTAAGTAACGTAAAATATTTATTTGAAATGTGCAGATTTTGGTTACATTGGTAGGTACATTAATATTTACTTATATATAGCAATGTTGCATAGGTGTTCCGCGTGAGTGAATCAGGATCGACATCGCCCTGCACCACGAATAGACACTAATTACCTCTGTTGTGTCCGGCAACAAGAGAGGTGATTGATCCGCAAACATTTCATAATAGTTCGTTAGTGCGGATCCTTTGCCATCATTCGTGAATGGAGGCGCTAATTACCGAGCCCTATTTAGCAATGACCGGAAAAGACGATGTGTTTAGTACCTCTCTTCAGGTGATTCAGAAGTTCAAATGTTATGTTAAAATTTGTAGTCATTGCTCTGGAGCGGCATGTGAGGTTTACTAAGTTTTAAATATATATTTATTTTTTGATATAAACTTTTACAATCGTCTGTATTTTCTTAAGCGCCATTTGCATAAGCTCGGCTTAAACCGCAAAATGTCAAAAATGTATGTACTTATAGGGACATTGGCTACGTCAGCTCATATGTTAGTGCATGTGCACCGTGATATGAGCTGACTAGCCAAATTCCGATTCCCCGCCATGTTGCAGGCAGGACGCCGCCCCGGCAGTCCCGCTTAAACCCTTGTGTCGTATACACGCAATTGTTAATCAATTAATACAGTGTTCAATTTATAAGTTGTTTCCTTCCGTCACCTTAGAGATAGACGCCCATATATATCTATTCTCTAAATACTAAACCCCGTGCTAGTTGCTTAACCCCGTCTTACCTACTAGATACAATACATAATTTAGTGTGCCTAAGTAATTTCATCTATGGCATTACTAATCTCAACTTGCAACAAGATGGTTCTAACGAGCTCAAACTAGATGGAGTTGTGTCGTTTTAAGATATTTCATATCACTACCACGCGATACATGAGTACGAAAAGGCAACAGAACTGTATCGGGAAGTACAATAAAATACATAACCGTCTCATTCGGCAGATCATTATGTTTTTTCTCTATTTGTATTTTTTTTTAATTTAATCCCATTAAATTAGTTTCTACCTTTTTATACCACGGACCATATAAAATTAAATAGGGTACTACAAAGATTCTTTGAGAAATCTCTACACTAATCATCTTCTACTCATCTGTCGCATGCCGCTGTCAGAAATGGACCAAACTTGAATAAGACCACATGGAAAGGTTCACCCAGTTGGAAGTACAAACAGCAACACAGCTAGGTATACACTTCAGAAATTGGAAATATTGCATGAAAGAGAATCACATGTCAGTTACATAGGAATGTTGAGCCACTTGGCAAAGGATGCAATTTGGTCGTGTAATATTATGGGTTCGGTATTTTTCGTTAGTAGGCACGATCGCGACATTTCCGATGGTCCCCGATGATATGTCATCTTTGTTGCGTCAAAATTTCAGTATTTGAAAACTAGTTGACATAATAATAAAAATTCCTTCGTCTACGAAAATTAAGAATTAGCTATCGGCCATTATTAGACGCTAGATGCCGTTGTTTCTTGTGGAAACTGGATAACGACAGTTCTTCATAGATTTGTCTAAAACCGTTTAGTAATTTATTAATGTTTTTACGAGGTCAACAAGAATTTATTCATTAATGTAACAAAAAATAAAAACCATATAAAAAAAAGTATGTTTTCTTCAAATCGGATGCCAAGATTTCATCATCATCATCATCATCATCATCATCAGCCTATGATAGTCCACTGCTGGACGTAGGCCTCTCCTATTAACTACGCGTATAGACGCATTAGGAGGTAAATGCCCATAATCGCCACGCTGGGAAAGCGGATTGGCGATCGCAGTAATGTGTCCACTGTGATGACGCTGCTGCCCATCATCAATCTTTGATCAAATAATGGTCAGTGACACTTCAATCCCTTAGTCGACTCTTACGACACCCGCAGGAGGAGTTGGGGTGGTGACAAATTGTATTCTTATTGCCGTCACCACACGGCTTGCCATGATTTATCTAACATTAATAGGCGAGGTATTTTTTCAAGTCAAGATATTTTTACAAATAGCCATGTTATCGGGTAATTTTAAATTATTTTTTCCATTGACAGAGACAAATGCTATTGCTGTCTTTATTATCATTCGTCACATCTCTTAGGTAGTTGACGTTAGTTGAATACTTATGTAACCTTTGTGGCAATAGGGTAGATAGACGTTGGACAGTCTACCTTTATAGGACAGTCGACCTTTAATCCGTCAGTAGCCATACAAATGTTTAATAGAGACTTGATAGTATCTGGCTGAAATTCTAACTTTGAAAAAATATCTGACAGTGACAGGCGTTGAAAGGAAAATGAACGAAAATTTCTACATAGCAGCTTAGCAGTCAAATTACCGGCTCTGAAGTTAGATTGACGTCTCCAGGACTAAAGCGGATGTTATATATAACGTAACTATAGTAACGTCAGCTTCCGGAAAATCAATCATCAATCATTGGTTAAACGTTTTTGTTATTACGTAACCATGGTAATGTCACCTTCTGAAGAAACCGCGAGCGATCATTGGTTAACCGTAGCAAGGCCCGCTCTATTGGTCAGCAGAGTTCGGCAGAAGTCGTGATACCAGTCTCATAAGATTTCGGAACCCGATTTGTATTATTCGACCAAGTTGCGAACAGTGCGAACAATCAACATTCCCGTGTATTGTTTAATTTGAAGTTGACATAATATAAATATATTTATCTCTTTCATTTTCTCTCTGCTCTGTCTTTAATGGTCAGTTAGGAGTGTTGCTGTTTGTACTGAGGTAATGAAATTAAAAAAAAACAGTCATATTAAGAACCTTCTCTTTTTTAAAGTCTGTTAAAAATAAAATGAAACTAAAACTATTATATTGTAGTCGTATTTATACCATTACAGTAACATACTATTCTTTTTTCAGTATTTTCAGTTGTCAATCATTTTCTTTTAAGGTCAAATATACTTTTGTGTAAAATACCTCAACACTTATGATACACACATCTAAATAAAGTACTAATTGTAAAAAAAATTGTGTATAAATGGATGACTTAATATGACCAACGTCAAAATATTGAAGCAATCCCTTGAGCACACTTTTTGGTAAATATTACAGTTTCAATTAAATTTGCTGTCGGTACGAATGAATGAATGAATTATCATTTTATTTGCAACAAACAAACGCATCATCACTATCATCAGCCCATAGTCGTCAATCTCCCAGCGATTCAGACATAATAACGATGTCGCCCGCAAACCGAAAGTGTGATATTATGTATTCGCCATTAATATTGATGCCCCGTCCGTTCTAGTCCAGTGTGTTAAAAACGTCCTCTAAAGGTGCATGCAGACCAAAAGAGCATTCGCTGTTCTATCCCCCACTCTACTAAATCAACGAATCACGTTTCGTGGAACGATCAAATTTCGTAGAGTACAGCGAATGCTCTTTTGGTCTGCATGCACCTTAAAGCGTTTGTGAGTGAACAGTTCACTTTTGTGCACAATCTGCCGCAAGGTGTGAATGTGGTCCACGGTTCTGAAGCCTTTTCGAAACCCGGCCTGCTCCGAAGGTTTGAAGTCGTCAAGTCTTCGGTTGAGACGATTTGAGAGGACTCTTGACAACAGCTTGTAGATGTGACTTAGAAGTGATATCGGTCGATCGTTTTTCAAGAGCGTTTTATTACCTTTCGTGAAAAACAAAACAACAACACTTCTAGACCACGCTGTCGCTGACCCCACAGAATTTTTTTCAAGATTTTAGGATCAGCAATGTAGGTACAGTCACGTCTAAAAGTATGTATACATAATAAGATTTGAAAAATATGTAGCCACACATTTTCATCCAAAATATGTATCTATTAGTGACACCAAAAAATTGTATTCATTAAACTGTTTCAGTATTATGTAATCACATAATGCTTCAGAAAGTTGCATACTTAAATAAATAACATGTAAATGTATCTTCCTCGTAGTCAAAAATAAGTATACATGAATTTCCTTATACATTTAACCACACTAGTTTGGCAAATATTTGTATACGTCGTTTGATTCATACATAATATTATTATGTAAACACGATTTGATGTTTTGACGTGTCTAAGTGTAATCGATTTTAAAATGAAGTTTCTTCCATGTGGCCAGTGACTTTCTTTTATAATATGGAACCTATCTAAAGCTACAAATAGGTAGGTAGTGGCTGTTTATGAAACTCATAAGTATTATAATTTTAAATTAGTTACTAAAATTAAAACTACTATTTTATAACTGAAAGAGAGAAGAAATGTTTTGTTTGTCAAGCATTATAAAGTAAAATACCACTTGTAAATATGTATTTTTTCTTATTACTTTCTTAGGGCAATTCGAAATAAAGAAGTTTGGGTTTGAAGTGCTGGTAATAAATAATAAATTCAAGATAGACAACTGTCTATCAATATAATTCGATGACAATTATAAAAATATAGGTTCGGTTCTTGAAAATATAGGAGAACACGACTCTATTTTCAAGTCATTAGAGTGCATGTTCAGATATTTTTGAGCACCCTGAATAATCTATATATATAAAAGAAGAAGCTCCCTTATAAAGATGCACGCACAGCCTAAACCCCTGGTCCTATAGACTCCAAATTTGGCACGTAGGTTCCTTTTATGGTGTAGACGAGCACTAAGAAAGGATTTTACAAAATTCACCTTCTAAGGGGTTGAAATGGGGGTCCAAAGTTTGTATGGCGAAATAAGATTAGTTGAACTATTTTATCCGAAACTTCGCAAGAGTATTCTTTAAAGTTATTAAGTAAAGGTATGTTTAAGGTTTTTTGAAAATTCAACCCCTGAAAAAGGTAAAAAGGGTGACGAAGTGAAAAAATCAAGTTGGGTATCGTTTCTATGGTTTATCGGGACGTAGATCACGAATACAATAACGATTTTAAAATTTAACGCGGCGGACGTGTAATACTATATACACGGTTATGGTGTGATGGGGTAAAATTTGAAAAAAAAAACAATAGAGTTTTATTATTAATGTTCATTTCTGGTTCTAGAGATTCCAAATATAGCGCGTAGGCTTCTTTGAGGGTGTAGGAGTGCTCTAAAAAAGGTTAAGTCAAAATCCACTCATTAGAGGGTGCAATGGGGGTCCAAAGTTTGTATGGGGAAACTATTTAAACTCTTTTATCCAAACTTCACAGGAGTATTCCCAAACATAAATGACTAAAGAGATGTTTTAGGGTTTTTTGAGAATTCAACTCTTGAAAGTGGTAAAAAGGTTAACAGTAAAAAAACAACATGGTTATCGTTTCTATAGTCTATCGTGTCGCTGTACCGAGGTGTACGTGAAATACCATCTCCTCTTTCATGGTATCATGGGCTTGCGGGTTATGACAGGGGTATCGTTTTTGTGTTTAATTCTGATTTAAAAAATTCTAAATATAGCATGTTAACCAACGTTAAACTTTTAAGTTTTCCTGAGTTTTCACGCGATAGTAATCAAAAGTACATATTATCTGTGTATTCAAGAGGTTTTTTTATAAAGTCAAAACAGCCGTCACCATAAATTTCGTCATTTTTGATCCAATTGTGTAAATCGATGTATCGGGATCCCAGAGGTTCTTATTGACAAACTGCAAAAAAGGCTGCCTATTCAATTTCCGTTTCGATATTGTCCGTCATAAAAATCGGTGGTAATCTGAAGTTCTGACTGATCTGTTCATCATAATGAAGCAGAAGTCAAATTTGCAAGAAACTGTAACAATCTTGATTTACTTCAAATGTTAATCAGCTCGGCTAATTATGATCATCTTTGTAAGGCCTGGGAAACGACAAAATAAATGATAGTTTATCATCAAAACACAACAATCACCTATGTGAGTGTATGTAAACTTTTAATGATAAAAACATTTGTCGGTTACCAGATGGTAAAGATGACCATAATATGATAGCGTGATTCCTACGGAATTTGAAGTCAAAATTGCAAGAAAAGTTTGCCATCTTGAATTTAGGCTTTAAGTTTAAAACGCCCGTGATAAAAATTGATAAAACGCGGCCGAACCGCGGGTAAAAGCACCATCCGCCACACTTAAATCGGTTAAGGCAAATGCGAGATAATCGCGGGAAAACATTAAAACGCAGTGAATAGATATTAGTACGCGGGCGAAGCCGCGGGTAACTGCTAGTATGTATATATATTTGTGATGGCGAGAATAACATGTTAGGGACATATTTCTCCTGTTAGTTGCAAAATGCCGTTCCGATTTTGACTGAGTAGAAAAAACTTGATATTATTAAAATAAAAACAGAAAAATGCTTAGGGCACTTTTCTGTGAATGACCCTAAACTGAAATACCTACACAATATTTACAACTGAGCTCAATCTAAAAATTTGGACTGTCAAGTGCGTCATAGAATAATCGTGAGATAGATGTATGCAGTGACAAGCCTGCACTGTTTTCGTGAATTGTCAAATCAGTTAATTATACAACTTACGATTCTATGCCAGTCAGACAAGGTTAGTTTTTGCTGTCTGAATACATATATATGAATCAAACAGCGTATATAAATATTTGACAAATTGGTGTGGTTACATTTAAACGGAAACCATTAATGTATACTTATTTTTGACTACGAGGTGAATACATTTAAATGGAATTTATTTAAGTATGAAACTTTGTGAAGCATTTTGTGATTACATAATACTGAAATAGTTTAATGGATACATTTTTTGGTGTCAGTAATAGATACATATTTTTGATACAATGTATGACTACATATCTATGCAACCTTGTTTTTGTATACATATTTTTAGACGTGACTGTACTAACATTTTGTATGGATAATTTTGTTGCTCTAGTTGTAACTAAAATTTATCTAAATGTACTTATTATGTCCTAAACTAACACCCGTTAAGAGCTTAGCCCGTATTAGACTTACATCCTGTAATACATAGATGTTATAAAAATTGGTGTAGAATTATTTAGTGCGGATCCTTTGCCATCATTCGTGAATGAAGGCGTTAATTACCGGGCCCTATTTAGCAATGACCGGAAAAGACGATGTGTTTAGTACCTACCTTCAGGCGATTCGGAAGTTCAAATGTTATGTTAAGATTTGTAGTCATTGCTCTGGAGCGGCAAGCGAGGTTTACTATGTTTATATTTTATTTTTTGATATAAACTTTTACAATCGTCTGTATTTTCTTAAGCGCCATTTAGGTACATAATCTCGGCTTAACCCTTAAATGCATGGTGTACGATGTATCCATGGTGTAGTGCTGCTTGTTATAATTATTTTTATCTTATTACTTTAAACATAAAATAAAAGTAGAGTAGATTGCAACCTATCCATGATTCTAGGACCTGTAAGACGTTTTGTATAAATACTATTTAAACAAAATGTGACTTTTATATTACTAAATAGTGATAACAAAACAAACAGAAAATAATAATTACAATTAATTATGTCAATATTTTTGGCAGCGCTTTTCAATAATAACTAAATTCGGTAGTACCGGATAAATCAGTATCAAATTATTAATGAAAATGATGATTCAGTTCAGTCTAAAGTAAAAACAAACTGATAATTACTACTAATATTAATAAAACAGCGCATAATTTGAATTGCTGCTCATCGAGGACTACCGTCAACATCGACTTTGTTTAACTAACAACAATTGTATGGATGTACATTTCTCAAAAATCATTCGTTTTCTATATTTGACTTGAGACTTCATCTATTTCTGTAGTTAATATACTATGCATTTACATTAAACCAAATTTATGTTTTGTTTTTAATTAATGCATGTTAGCTGTAAGATGTTATAATATTATTATTTGAAAATACAAGTCCCGCTGAGTTTCTTGCCGGATTCTTCTCAGGAACAGTGGTGTAGGGTTAGAACCGGAAGTAGTTTTTTTTTCTCTTATTTGCTATTTAGTTGAACGATTCAAAAGCGCTCGTTGCTAGGCCTAGTTGAATAAAGAATACTTTGACTGAAGAGTTCGAATTGGCTCTCTTTTACTCGAATATCCAATAGTGAGGGATAGGCAGATATCTTTTCGATTTACGATGTTGGCGGTATAATCTCTGATGGCAAATGTTGCAAAAGCGATTTATTCCATTTATATACATACAATATCAACAGTACTCATGTGACAGTTCTATTAAAGTTCAATTGTCCTTAATCCATTATGCATGTTAACTAACTTAGGGCTCACGAATTAATTTACTCAAACAAGAGTTACAGCCCTAATCCTCTGACAATTATTTTTATTTATATAACGATTAACAAGACTGAATTGATATTATTTGGTCACCATATAATTGTTTCTACAGATTTGGTACCCATCAAAATATTAATCATTATTTATCAGTTTTTAAGCTATGGCATAACAAAATTTTTTTTTTTTTAAGCAAATGAAGTATTTCTATGTTTTTGTTATATTAATAACTAATAATATAGGAATTTATTTTCTTATTACTAGCAGATGTTTTATTTTATTTGTATAATAATTAAAATTAATTACAAATTAAACTGTAATTAAATAATAAAGATATAACTTATACTAAATTTAAAATATACCTTAAAATTCTACCTATTAATCTGAAAATACCTTCCAATCCGCCTGCGGTATGGTGCCTTGTCTATGACGCTGGCGGCGTTACCTCGCTGAATCGCTAAAGAGATTCTTTGCCGAGGCTTTGGCCCTTGGGCCACCAGAGGCGTCGTGCAGCCGGGACGACATGGCCCTCATGAAAGATGTATTCAAAAACATACAAGTATCATACTTAATAATATTATATGAAAATTATTTAACAGCACAATAACAAGTAACTTTGTATTTTGCTTCAAGCATAATGCCACAATAGTACATTACTACCGAGGCCGGGAAGTGACGGGTTGCCGGCCGAATATATGTAGACGGCCGAGCGAAGCGAGGCCGGATAGTATTCGGACGGCAACCCGTCACTTCATGGCCGAGGTATGTATAATGCTTTTCTCAAACATGCAATGAAATGAAACAAAAAAAATTATCTTCTTTCTAAGAAATTATAAGTCAACTACATAACTAAGTCTTTGAAACACAACAAAAGTCAAATACGACACCGACACCTCATTTTTTTTTAAGATTGACCTGTTTGAAAGTTTCAAATTTTTAATTTAAAAAAGCGGTATTAGACGACGCCGTCGGTTGGGTCCAATTAATCGCATGCAGTGATCGGGGCCGACGGATCGCGCCGTATAATACTGCTTTTTAAATATTATTTTGAGTAGTTATTGTACATTTATTTTACATAAATGATATAATTTAAATACCTAATTATAACTGCAAAAATTTGCCAATCATTTTTTTTAATACTATTATTACTTACAGATAATTATTGGCTAAAAGCCAAGATGCCAGGTCACAACCCTATGTCAAATGAAAATTAAAAAAGAGGTACTTGCCGGCCTAGGCCGGCAACGAGGTACTTCCCGGCCACTTTTTAGGCACGTAACTACAACATTTCATTGCATGTTTGAGAAAATAATGTTTTTTGCTTTACATTGTAGGTAGTACAATATTTCTTACACATTATTTAAGGTTTGTTGTACAATTTATAAATACCTACCTACTTTTAATAAAATGATGGAATCAATTGATTACTATGGTACTATTATGTTTTGTTATGTATTCTGTTGGTTATGTAGATATTTGTATACATTTGGGTATATAGGTACGTTTGCAAAGAAAACTCCCATTTAGACGGTACAAAGTATAGTAGCCCAACTGCAAGCTTCGGTACATTTCTGACTTTTGACAAGCATGCATATTCAATTGTCGATCAAATACAGCAGTATAACAGTATAAGTGGGGCTTAAATCCCAGTATTATCGAAGCGCAAAATACATATTCCAATAAATTAAAAACAATAAAAACGAAATAAGTAGCTTAAATTAAATAAATTATAACAGTATTCAGAGCAGAAATGCGGACGGTGAATTACATTTTTTAAATAAAAAAAATCATCCCCGCTTCACCAATTGGGGAGGTACCCGAATAAAAATTTTTGTTCTAGTTTTTATTGTACCACTTTGTTGACATGATTAATATGTACGAGTATACCTGTACCAAATCGAAGATTTCTAGTATTAACGGCCACTGAGCTATGCTGTGGACAGACGGACATGGCGAAATTATAAGGGCTACGGAACCCTAAAAAGTAGGAGGCTCTAAATTTTACTGTTTTTTTTGTATGTACATAGGTACACAGGTAGGTAGTTGTCGACTAACATATAGATGTTAGTCGACAACTCCGAGAATCGCGAACCGATTTAAAATATTTCTTCTTAATCGAACGGGTATATCCCCGAAATAGTCCCGTTAGCATTAAGTCGGGGTCTGATGACGGGATTTTAGAGAAATTGGCTAAAGTCGCATTCTGAATTTTTTAATTTAGTGATATGTAATAATAATTTATTGCAGCAAAAACGTCGTAGTAGGTATCTTATTAATTCTATAAGCTCGGCCATATTCGGAGTCGACCGCCTGGACAAGCCGGGCGTATCGTCGCGGCACCGTCGCCGCGCCGTCGCGGGCACAATGCACGCGGTAATTGAAATGTGTCTCAAGCGTGTCCGTGCCGCTGCCCCTTAAACAATAATCCCATTACAATTTTTATAATCCGACAGTAATTTGGGGACAATGGACAGGATGACGGGTCATTCTGAATAATAGCTTTGTTTTCAAGTAGGTACGTACGTAACGTGCATGCACGCTTTTCCCGAAGCAAATGATTATTTATACATATACAATACATGAATGATTTATACATAACACACACAACACTTCATCAACCTATTACAGTCCACTGCTAGACATATGCCTCTCGTATTACTTATGCGTATGGATGCATTAGGAGGTAATGCCCATGCCCATATTAATCACCACGAGCGAGTTGGCGATTGCAGTAATGTGTCATTACGATGACGCCGCTGCCCGTCATCAATCTTTAATAATTGATAACATCATAACAGAACTAGTGTTCTAGGGCCGAGCTATATTTTCGTTCCCGTGGCGGTGGAGACAGCGGGCTGCTGGGGAGCTGACGCTAAAAAACTCATACGGGACATCGGACGTCGTCTCTGACAAAAAGGAGAGCATCCTCGAACAGAGTCGTTCCTAGTGCAACGGCTGTCCATGGCTATTTAACGCGGAAACGCGGCGAGTGTTGTGGGCACTTTTGCACCGGGAATGACGGTGGGCAGCGATTGAAATTTTCCTATATATATTTTTTTAGTCTTTTTGTTTTTAAATTAGTTATGTATTAAATAATAAACTTAACAAAAATAGAAAAAATAGATAATAGTCGCAATATTTTTTATTTGTGTTCCAGCGAACTATCGATTCCTGAACAGAATTAAGTATAATGAGAATCAAAAATTAAAATTTCGATCCACTCTGCTATTACATATGAATAAAAGTTACCATAATTCTCAACAGTAAAACTTTCGTTTCAGGAGTAATGTTGAGATAGAAACATGCTGTTTTCATACAGATTTTTTAAGACAATTACAAAATATATTGGATTAATTTTCATCTCTTCTGATTATTACATCCAATTCAAAAACGAAAAAATAGGAAAAATCTAAAACAACCTGGTGTTGAAATGGGCTATAACAATTTTATAAATAATTCAAATAATGTTTAAAATCAACGTATTTGCAGAAATTTTTTGTGAAAAATTCTGAATCGAGATCTGAGTCTCGATTCAGATTCAGATGATCTGAGTGTATAACATATATTAGAAAGGTTCTAAAGGTGCATTCAGACCAAAAGAGCTGTTCTATCCCCCGCTCTACGTAATCAACCAATCACGTTTCGTGTAACGATCGAATTTTGTAGAGTGGGGGGTTAGAATAGCGAATGTTCGTTTGGTCTGAATGCACCTTTAGGTACATAGTTGTCATGATCCTCTAAGGTCTCGTTAGATGGATCCCGCAAGAAATGCCCGCACTCGTGTAATGAATCGGAATACTTTCCAGCACACAGTAACTTGCACGGCGCACGTACTTTGTATGCAGAATCCTCGAGTTTACGGGCCGCGTCGTGTAGTCGAGCGTATCCTAGATTAGATGACTTATTAAAAAGGTGCAGAGAGCTGCAAAAGTCGAGTAGTGTTAAAATCATTTCTACAATTAGGTACCTAGTTTATTGTATATATAAAGATACAGGGTGGAATGGAACGACGATCATTCCCGCTACCGACCGAGTCTACCAACCATTGCAATGAACTTTCAGTATGGGACAGTCAAGTGCAAAAATAAGTATCGAAAGAATCCGTTCATAAATATGTTACGACGTTCTTATTACACAGAATTAGAGTGCACTGGGACATATTTTTGAACGTTTTTGTATACCCCTTATTTTGTCTTCGACTGGACCAACATCGAAATATCTTTAAAAAAAATAACCCCTCATACAAAGTCACTGATTAGTTAGAGCTCAATAGTATGGAAAAGTCAATTTTCCATGTACGTTTTCGATGTTGGTCCCATACTGAAAGTTCATCGTAATGGTTGGTAGATTCGGTCGGTAGCGGGAAAGATCGTCGTTCCCTTCCACCCTGTATACGTACACAGATCTCAGTATGGGACTAACATCGAAAACGTATAATTATGGAAAATTGACTTTTCCATACTGTTAAGCTCGAACTAATCAGTCACTTTGTATGAGGGGTTAATTTTTTTTAAAGATATTTCGATGTTGTTACCTACTATACCGGAAATTCATCGTAATGGTCGGTAGACTCAGTCGGTAGCGGCAAAGATCGTCGTTCCGTTCCACCCTGTATGTTTTATATTGTTTAACCTGCGACTCTCATACAATATAAACATCGACTAGACATCTAAAGCGAACTTAAAACTACCCCCGAAACCGATTGTGCAATTGCCGCGGTGGGCAGGTGCCGCTGGACACCTATGTCCCACGATCGGTTTTGGGTTATGGGCGCCTTGGTTGTTATTACTAGTTATTTGGTAAAGTTATAGATACACGTTAATCACGCCAACAAATTGGTAAAATAAAATATTTTCGGAGAGAACTAGAACAAAAAAAATATTGTCCACTCTCTCCTTTCTAACTTTCGATTTGTGGGCCGAAAATATGAAAGCATAATCGGCCCAGCTGTTTTTGAATAACTACGGACGGAATACTACTCTGAGCATGGCCCAACATGTTCTTTACCGGTTTTATTTTCAATAGCGGGCTATGTTTATACATAATTATGTACAAATAGTCAAGTTTATAGCATGATAGGTTACCTAATTTATAAATTCATAAGTGTGACGTGATATGTGTGAATAAAATTTTAGGAGCGTTTTTGAAAGGCAATTTGTTATGGCGTGCAACTTTCATGTTATATGTTTTCGTAGGCTTAGACGGCTAGGTAATTATGTGATTTTTTCTGCTGAGTATTTTTTTGTATGTCGATAAATTTTGATAAACGTAGTTGGAAATGGCGTCAAAATATTAAAAAAACAGAAATTTAAAGCTGAAATGCAGATATCGTCTCGGTCGCAAGACGGACTCGAGAACAGCCAAGAATAGACATCAGATCAGATTCAGTGTAGAAAGTAGATACTTGCTAGTATCAGGCAACTTTACTAGGTAAATGCACCAAAGGTTTTTCATTTTTCGTAGAAAATACTGCAAACATATTGAACATGCTCAAACAGATTTTTAAAATATTTACATGAGTAGTGCGTTTTGTTATTGTTTTTGAATTCTCTTGAATCTTTTTGAATCTAAAAATAGTTTCGTAGGTCTATACACCGTGATCTCTAATAACCCGAAATATTTTAACCACGCATGTTTGATGTAAAAACAAACAAAAAATATTATATGACTTTTGTCATTTTTGGCGAAAAAAAAAATTTTTTTTTCAATTTTTTTTTCAATTGTTATTTAATTTTTTTTAGTTATTCATGAAACTAGCACTTACAATGAGTGTTAAGGTTTTTTTTTACAAAAACATCATTTTTAAAAGGTTTTATTTCTCACTTTTCGATATCTATTAATGAGGTTAGTGAGACTATTCTCCATAATGGCACCAACGCCGTTAAAAAGACCTTTTGTACCGAGTTACAATTAGAAAATATGTTTTTTTTTATTGGTAATAACTCTGAAACTAGGCGATATCCAGAAAAGTTTATACGACATTATAGTTTCTAAATGTGGTCAGGAACACACTGTTAAAATCTTTCGGGTTATTAGAAATCACGGTGTATAAAAAATATGATAAAAACCCCTTGTCGTTAAACGGGACTTAATCGCGTAAACTTACATTTAAATATTATTATCCTGACGTTTCTTGCATGACGTTACCACGGGTGTAACGGCAGACTCAACGGATAATATAATACGCGATTAAGTCCCGATTGTCGTTAAAATATAAATGATAATCGTCAAAACTTAAATCAATACCAAACCCCTTGTGTTGCTTGTTTATAAAGTGTTTTAAAATTGCATGGTTTGTAGTACGATCAAACAATTTAGGATGCAATAATCAAGAAAATCTGAAATAATGGAATGACAAAATGGATTTAATCGATCTTCAATGCTTAATTGAAATGTCATATACCAAAGAATTCAAAGACCAAATTCAGCAATATCCGAGATGTGCGATTTAGCGGACAGAGTCGAATTTATCGGGTATGACATGCAATATCTGATAAGGCGTAGACGTCTTTGACAATATTATAAGAACAAGCATACGATCTTTCCATATCCGGCATGACAATTCAATTTACAATTGTAAAATAAATAAATAAACACAAATACAACTAATGTACATTATCCTAAGCCGGCATATAAGTATATTATAAACATTTTCGGCGAGGGCGTTTGAAGCCCAATCGAAGTGATGCGTTCTACAATACCTAATAAAGTGGAATCCTGAGCGTAATGAGGGATTAAAGTGTTAACGCCAAAAACAATAATAATTTAATACTGTGTGACATACATTGGTCACCTATTACATAGATTCCTAAACTTTTTTGTGTAACCACCCCGTAAAGCAGGGTTATTTCTTTTAACACCCCCCTTCCCGCTGCCTTATGATATGAAAATGAAATGAAACAAATCTATAAAATCAACGTGACCGACAAAAATTATAAAGCAGCAGGCAAGAAAAATCCGTTTACGAAAAGGTGGTTAGAAAAATATATGATAGAGTAGAAAACGTTGCCTTAATTGTGGTTCGCGTATTATTCCAGCTAATCAAAAACATACCAGTACTTGGAACTCGCTCTTCATAGGTTAAAACGCCGCCGCCGGCGCCGTCTGTCAGCATGTTAACATTCCAGTAACTCTGAGGTTGAGGGATGAAATGTATCAGATCATACGTTCAATATACATCATCATAATTAGGTATATATATTTTATCTTAGCTTACACGTGGTGGTATATTGAAATAGAGGATAATAGGTTTTGTTTCTTTTTCCAATAAACTCAGAGAAATAATTCGATACGCTCAAATGAACGTACCGAATGTTGACAAATTCAAATGCAATCTAATTATAAGCATTGATTTTGAGCGTGACGATTTATGTGGAAAAGAGCCCAAGATGTGATCCTTCGAAAGCCGCGACGACGCGAAACGTGCCGTTCCGAGCTGAGGACAATTAAAGTGGGCGCGAGAAGATTCTCGCAGATGCGCTGCCCCGAACGGATGATATATAGGCCCCGTGATATCATAACCTTCCGAATAGGTGACGTTAAAATCGAGCGGACATGGCAATGTAGATGTTACCTACGCATATAAACTAAGAAAAAATATGTTGTCGAGATAACATATAAAATAATAACTAGATATTTTTCAAGGACAGTGCCTACCAATGCCAAGTCAAAGTAAAGTAATTTCTCAAAAAAAAAAATGTACCTACATTTGGAACACGTCATCGATATTGATAAAAATTGGCAAGCTGGTAGAGTCAATGATGCTGAGATACATGCATCACATTTCCCAAAATGTTTGTATGTAATGTTCCTTTTTTGTTACCGAAAATATGTAGGATCTGGTAACAAAATAGGAAAAAGTCCATACAAACTTCCTGGGACATTTTGGGAAATGTGGTGGATCTTGCTCAGAATCATTGAATTTACCAGCCTACTAATTTTTATTAATATCAAACACGCCTTGTACAAACAACAATACAAACTTTTCGAGAATTGCACTTCTTATTATACTACTACTTCTTATCATAATATTTAAGATTTCTTAGGAAAACTTGGCTGAGGTAGACATTCGCCTGCATTCGTGGCACAACATGAATATGGCCCAGCAGATGCCACGCGATGTAGCAGTTGGCCTAGCAGACGCCCCGCGGGACCGTGTTCACGCTTGCCTCGCTCAGAAAACACCTTTCTCGTGAAAAGCCGAGTAACATGTAACCAGGAAAACATTAAAACATTGCACTTTTATTTCGCTTGGGATATTAAAACTTACTTGATGAAAGTGATATCTGAAATTACCTACAGAGAAATGTAAAATATTTTAGTACTTAACACTATCTATGAATGTTAACATCGATTGTAGGTATGTTTGATTTCTAATAGTTAAGCAGACGGGTTAATCACAATATAAGTACAGGTCGATATAATAGTCTGATATAAATTAATGGTTCGTATCGACCGGCGGTAATTGCCGCTGACTTTAATCGCTAATCTGATTTACCTACAGCCATTCATGGGATAATTAACTAATCCCGACTTGTCGAAGTAATCTCTACAAAGCCTACAGCGATCAACACGTAATAGTAGATAGGTTATTGTATTACGAGTAGCGTTACGACCGTGGAACGACCAGTATCTGACACTTTGTCAGCTACAGGATATCAAGTGTAACGTGTGCGCAACAATCGTATTTATCTTCTCAAGTATTTACTATAAATGCTATTATCATATAGCTACATTATCATGGGTAGGCGTATCCAACATTTCTGTCGGAGAAAATGAGGTGCAATTTACGTATTGTATTGAAAGTAAATCAAATCGAGTCACCCAATTTTACAATGTCAAGCGAAAACGTCCGCCGTCCAGGGACCATAAAGCTGGCAGCAGTCCATAAAACTTGCAAAAAAACTAGAACAAATAAATGCCTGTCGTCTGTTTTGTCAAATCTGTGCGGTACGTGCGCGCTTTACCGGGCACGGACGAGCGGCGCGAGCTGATTTTATAGCGTCATAAAATCTTGTGAACGCGCCCTTAAATCACAGCGCTACGTCGTATTTCATCGTTTTGGTTGTCAATGTTTATTTTATATCATATTTTACAGATCCCTCCTGTATAAATCATGCTCGGATTGATATACATTAAGGTCACGTACTTTTGGCAGAATCGCTTAGTTTCCCCGGTTTTCCCGTCCGCCGCGCCGTGTTGACATATGGCCGCCAGGACCCCTGATATATCGTGTAATTGTTTGCGTAAGTTCTCTATTACATTTTGCCTGCGAGAGCGTCTTAGGTATCGATTCAATCACATCTGATTGAAAGATTACCGAAGGGATGGCTGGAGAAAACTGAAGTCACTGACAGACATTAAGTAAATTGAACATTAATACATAGGTATGTTGACATTGATCATTCCATTGATATAACTAAGTGCAGAAATATCCTAAATGGTAAAACATAATGACACGTTGAAGGTGCTTGGTTGTGGGGTGCCGACTAATTTGTCAGCGCGAGTGACGCGATCTTCCGGAGATTGCCCACTTTGCCGGATTGTAGCGGTAACTCGGAAGCTATTCATTGATTTACTCCACCATTCATCGTTCTTTCACACTAAGACAGATGTAATCTTGACGCCATTTTAAATTTGTCAAAGACTTCCTGATTTTAGGCAATCGTCCCACCAAAAGCGATTTATCAGTTGATAGCTCGGCTATAAAAACTGCTAGTATAATTACTAGCTCAGCGGTGAACCACAAACGTCGCCGTCTATTTTCCTTACACGGGAGCAATTATCTTTTGTTCATTTTTATAGCCGAGTTGTGAATCGCTAATTCGCTTTTGGTGGGACCAGTGCCTTATTATTTTGAACTTGCATTCTATAATGTAATATTTTTTTAGAAAGCGGCTTTAATTATAGCATTTATTTTATACCACCACGGTGCAAATAACCAGGTGGTTACAGGCAGAAAAACAAAAGTTGTCCACTTCGTGGTCAAAAGTTAACAGATTGTATTAAGACTATGACCCGCTTCTATTACATAGGGTTGTACTGGGGAACCTACCTAGTATGTACTGTTTTATTCCAAAACTTCCTTAACTCTACCTCTTGTACCATTGTAAGTAGATAGCGTGGGATAGTTATGTACCTTATTAGGTACGTGCACCTACCGTCCTAGCTGGTCGTGTTAGGCAAAATCACGTGATCGAATAACATATTAGATTAATTAAATACCTTTGCATTCTTTTTTACGCGATATACCGTGCAATAACAAGAACTGAAAATGAACTGTCCTCATTTGCACTTCAGTCAGTGAAATACATTTTTATAAATTCCTTAAATAAAAAACTGCACAGTAAATTTTCTGCAAGTAATATGTGCATGTACGCCTCGAAATAATTATGTGAGAGACCGAGAGGTAAATGAAAAAGAGAAAATTATAAAGTAATTTCCGATGTTGTTATCTTAACTGGTTTGCAAATTTTTCTATCGAGATCTGAATATTCTGAATCTGTGTTTAATATTCGTTACTTTAAATATCTACATACTTAAGTCATTAGAAATTCTAATGGAGGGAGCATATTTATTTAGGTATGGTTTTATTTGATTAAATCAGGATACATTTAGGGACCTAATGTCGCTAAGGCTATATCTTGCAACTAAGTACTTTAAACAACGCAGCAATATTAATAAGTGGTTATTTTTTTATTTACCCCTAGTATTCTGAACCGAGCAAGCGAAAGTTATAGATTTTGTAGAACCTGTTAACGGAATAAAGAATTTTGAATACCACAAAGTTAGGTACCAAAGCATTAAAAACGAATTGTGGGCGTTGAAGGGGATTTCTATACACGAGGGGTGAATAAACTCTACTGCAGAATAAACCATAACAATTATTATTTTCTATTTAAAATAATACGCAAAAAATACATATCCTATCAAATCTACTATCCGTGACTACTATTAAAATTTTTAACTACTAGGTATTCAGTTAAAATGTATTCAGTGTGTTACCATGACCCGGGCATTTTGGCTAAAAATCTGCATTGAATTCCTCGGTTTAAATAAAAGCCAGCATCATATTAACACACTGTACAATTGCAAATCACGTTATTCATCTTTTCATCATCATCATCATCAGCCTATGTTAGTCCACTGCTGGATGTACGCCTCTCCTATTGACTATGCGTATAGACGCATTAGGAGGTAAATGCCCATAATCGCCACGCTGGGCAAGCGGATTGGCGATCGCAGTAACGTGTCCATTATGATTTGATGACGCTGCTGCCTATCATCAATATTTTATCAAAGAATGGTCAGTGACACTTCAATCCCTTAGTCGACTCTTACGACACCCGCAGGAGGAGTTGGGGTGGTGACAAATGTATTCTTACTGCCGTCACCACACGGCTTATCATAATAATTCATATAATTGCGCGTAGAACCGATGGCCGTTGGGGCGGGAAGGTTCTTGAGTGGCGGCCACGTACCGGAAGGCGTAGCGTGGGTAGGCCCCCCACAAGGTGGACTGATGACCTGGTGAAGGTCGCAGGAGTCCGCTGGATGCGGGTGGCGCAGGACCGGTCATTGTGGCGATCTTTGGGAGAGGCCTATGTTCAGCAGTGGACGTCTTTCGGCTGATATGATGATCTTTTATCAGGAAATAATTATGTACAAAACCTCAAAATTAAACTATTTTTCCCGCTGTAAAGAAAGAACTAACGATTTCCTTGCTAATGTGGTGAAAATTATTTCAATATATTTTCCTTAACTCGTGATCTAATGTCTTAGATCATAAACCTTAACTCGGCCGTCCCCTACTCATAGCTGTAAGTTATAGGCTAATATTTTACAAACTTTGCAAAGGGAGCACCTATTAGGGGGGAAGTGTCTCTTCAGCGTTTAACGCAGGGCAGGGTTCCTGTTTCAGTAAGCCCAGCATTCCACGTCAGAAGCTCGCTCTTTGGAAAATGTACCCGGTTTGTTTAAGACCTCGTTTAGGCAAGCAGGTAAGCAAGTTAGGACGCTTCTGTTTGTAGTGCTACACAATCACACGCCTCTTTGACTGCGCTGCACGAGTATCTAAATAAGTTGTTTCTGCTTTCAGCGATTTTGGAAGGAGTAGCCCGTGAAACTATTTATAACAAACCTACATTTAGCTAGTATTTAGGTATGTAGGTATACTCGTATGTATTATGTTATGTATTTTGAAATATAATGGCAGATCTATTGTACAACATAATTATGAACAATTCCTAACAATGATGTAAGTACGTAGAATTAATGTGCATGTATTAATTTATATTCATAAAGGTTATTTTTCTGTTAAATAAAAAAAAATTAGTTTAGACAAAGCTTTTCAATGTTTATACATGTCATATACCTACCTGCTACCTACCTACCTACTAAGTAGTTACCTACATATAGGAATTGTATTAAGGATACATATACATATTACAGAGAAAAAACTAACAATAGTAATATTGTCTTGACAGTTTGCTTACTTCTTCTTCTTTCTATTCATTCCGCTCGTTCGTCGTGTTACTCTCGTACCTAAGTGTACGCGATGAAGTCCAGATTATATTTTTAATAATATATCTTTATTTATAGATCTGTAAAATTGATATACTCGTACATACGTTAAATCTAACTATCTTACCCTATACCTAAGATTGACCCTTGTGGCATTATAAGTCCAGAACAATTTTAAAATATGAACAACAACCCTATTATCCAATAGTGTGGTCAAGTCGTAAATACATTAAGCAAAACTGACGATTACGTCGTCACTGGTATTGCGTCTCCGTCCGCGGCGCAGATGTAATCCACTTAGGATTAGCCGTAAACAAGAAGGGCCATTGTCGCGACACGAGCTATCTGTTAACGTCTAAGTGTAACTGATAAAGGGCGTCAACGGTATTGTTCAGCGGTATTAGGCTTTAATCCGGTCGCGAGCGTGCCTCGTTAGGCTGATTGTCCCGCGCGGCAGATGGCCGCTGTAATCCGACCCGGCCACCTCCTCGCGGAAAATATGGCCTCTTTGTGTTTGTTGCATCTGCAGGTAAATTGTGCGCCAGAATTGGGCCGTCCGTTACCGTGTACGCGATATGAATGCAACCGCTGTGAATTTATTTTTCTTGTATTGTTATCATAGCCGTGCTAACGGGTTAAGGCTTATTTATGAGATATAATAAAGATTTAAAATTTGTTGAGGTACAATTTACGAAGATTCTACATTTAAGACCAGACTTAGATCATTTTATATTCATACGATTATTCAAATTCGTAGAACCCTTTTGAGTTTAAATTGAAATCCAAGTAGGTAATACGATTTTGCATTTTAATAAAATCAAAGTGTCCACAAAATATCTGAAACCTTTTACGACTCCACAATTGGATCAGATATTATAGTGTTCGTTATTTGTGTCCATCAGTATACATTAACACGGCCAACCAAATAACTAATATTAATGTTGAATAGAACCACCTACCTCTATGTCGCATATTAGTTGACTAACTAATAGCTAATAGCAGTGAAGCTAAAACTAATATGCTTACCTAAATGTGGCTCGGCCGCAGCCGCCGGCCAGCGCCACACAAAGCCAGTTTACAGGAGTTAGTTCGGTCCAAACGATGATTAATTACCTACGCAAATAAATTCCCGGCAGCCAGGTACGGCCATCTTGCTGGAGCGTACGTAAGTATTTATATTACGTAACCATTTTACTAATAATTGATTTCACCTCTAGGTTCACTTATTAAAAATGATAAAGAACCTAATAGGTATGCGAAAAGTAAATAACTATTTAAATTACATGTAAACCACAATTCCTTTTACAATAATTAGGGCTTGCCATTTGAATATTATTCGATCGGTTTTAATTTGATTAATTGTAGCATTCGAATAATACGAATAATCGTCGTTCAAATATTTATCAATACATCCATTTTTTTATTTCAAAATTTAAAATTTTATCACTCTTGGCTATAATTACGAATATTACCATCTTGACGCATATTCAGCATCATTGCAATTATGTTAATGTATTATAAAACTATTTATGTGGAGTTAGATTTTATAGAAATACTGGTATAGTATAGCATATGATACATGTAATATTTTTTATAGTTGAATAAAGCGGCAAAATAAAAAAAATGTAGGTGTGATGCCCAATTACCCATAGAATTTTGGAATTTTCCCACTTTTACTAGCTACTCATTAGCTTTAAAATTTTGGTTGAGCTTTATTCCTATGTAAAATAAGAAAAAAATGAGTGGCTAGTTACCAGCTGGTTTGACAGAAAATATGTTACTATGTAATTCATTGTATAGGTACCTATGTACAAACAATGACTTTAGTATGTTATGTTTCACACTGTATCTAATATATCTATTAGGAGACAATCTTGTACTAGGGTCGCCACCCTGGCGAACGTAACATTTTAAATTCAGCGGCCCCGAAAGGGGGATATGACGTAACTGGGATAATAATTGATGTAGCCGATAACACAAATATATCTAGTATCTACGTACCGACAGTCGTACCAACCGCCAGGTCAAGTGAATGGTAGTCATTCCAAATTTATCCAAATTATGACTTCGAATGATCAGTCTACATTTTCATATGGAATACCTACTTTAATCTAGATGTCATCATATTTTCCCGAACGTTACTATCCCGCGCCATATGTTCCCTTCTTTATTCTTCCTTATTGCCTGATTTTGGTTATTTAGTATAGGCCGTGAGGTGAGGTAGATAGCTTGTGGAGATTATTTTTGTGAAAAAATAATAATTAACCTTTTATATTCTTCACTTAATTAGTTTGTGGAATATGCTTTTCCTTTTATTTTTTTTAAAACGAATTACATACATTTTCCATTTTATAGCGGTCCACGACAAATTGAGGGACCCTTAAAGCATTAATATTTTTAATTTAGCTACAAACGTATTAACTGGTTCTAAAATATAGAGGTCGGCATTAGCCCAAAGCACCCTTCGCCACAAACATAGATTTTCTCCGGTGTTTACAGAGATCTCCGAAGTTGACGGTACGTTTGGTCGCTGCTACGGGGCCCATTGTTTATTCACAGATGTCATGTCAGTGTACAGGGCCACTTGATTGCAGCCATTTCACAGGCAAAGGGCACCTAATTAAGATATCGGTCCAATTTTGGTTTGTAAATTTAGTGACTAAGGAAAACTTACAAGGATCAAAGAACGACAAATTGAACGTCATGTCAAATAGAATAGCTATTTATGAAACAAAATTCAATTTTGTACCGGAACATTGCTATTCTAAAAATAGCAATGCTTTTATGTTATTGGCGTAAGAGATAAATTTTAATACAATACCGACGATAATAGGCATGAAAATAAGGTTAATAATACTTTTTTTTGTTGAGATGGCCCAAAAGTTGTAATCGTCATAAATTATAAATGCATAATAGATAACTCGAATGGATCTAGTCGATTATATCGATTCTGCGATTAGATACTTTGTAACCGATAGGGGAACAAATAATCTCTATACGTGTCGAAACAGCCGTTTTATTACTTTTGTATGATCTCATTATATTGATCTGTTTATACCAGTTAACAGCATGTACCAAAGTTACCAAACATGTTTTTTTTTGGATTGTACCTACGTCAATGGAAAACAGAAGAAAAGTTAGTTACATAGGTATTTTTTTGCTTCAAAAAACTTTTATCTTACAGATTTTTTGCAATTTTTTAATAAACATTGCATTAGGGGGAAGTTAACACATATTTTTTAAATATTTTTATGACATGAAATAAAACTATGAAAACGGATAAACTCGCGTATATTAACTAATTTTAACTTCATTCCGACGTTTCGAACACTTTACAGGGTTCGTTACATAGTTTTATTTCATGAGTAATCCTCGCGGTAACCGAAGAAAATATTATTTTTATGACATTAGGTATTGTGCTCAGAGAATGGACTAGTTTTGATAGAACATGAAGGACCATGTTTTCAAATCATTAACGAACTAGGTATATATCTCAATCTCTCAAAAGCCCGCCCTCCGCGACTCCGGACGACGGGGAAGGTACGAGACGGACGATCAAGCACGTGACTGACGTGATGAAGATTATATTTATCATCTTCGATTGGGATACTTGCAGATACTCTTATAATTAAATTAAACTTCAAGCACGAGTAAGTTCGTTTGATCATTAAATACGAGTAGGTACGTATACTGAGCATACTTGTCCAAGGAGCGCAGGGTGGCCACGTCGCGCGACTGCCGGATGATCCAGTTACGGCGAACTGGCGCGCTTGCCGCCATTACCATCTCATTACCATACACAAACATTAGTTTCACATCGGAAGGGCTTAGCGGGACCGCTATGCCAACAAGCTACGACTCTCCAGGGCACTCAATGCACAATTATTATTGTACTTAGCTATTGTCTGCGCAAACAGACCAGTGTTTGTCGAGCAAACGTAACGGAGCACGGAACGAGATTAGCCCTGCTACTCTCATCGTTCAAGCGTGATTCATCATATCCACAAAAAACTATGCATACTAGCATACACTCAGGTCAAGATGAAACGGGCTCATTTTGTTACTTACCGAGTGTAGGCTGGCCTGGCCATTATGCAATTTGGTGTAAATAAATGTAAAATAGTTCAAAAAGTCGATTCCACTACTTATTTGAAGGCTATTTCATGAAGGTGTTCGTATTAGTGTTGAGTTGGCGAGGGAGTCGAGGTCTATAGTTGCCGATTTCTAAGAATGAACTTTTGACAATTATAGATTCAATCTTATTAAAATAAGGTTAAGACTCACCATGTATCCGATAGTCTTAACGCTGTACATATGTATATAAGTAACATAAGCAGTGGTCGGATATCCCGGTGCAACACCAGGGGATACCAAGTAGAAAAGTTAATATGGATATGACCTAAATTCCCGGGTTTAGTTTAAAAAAAAATATATAGATCTGATAGGTATACTTAAAAAGGCAGCTCAAATTGCGAACATAAACGAAATCTTTGGGCGTTTTCACAAACCGTTGTTCAAAACATTTTTTTTTAATTCGGACAAGTTTGGGCTTTTGTCTTTGTTTGGACAAGTTTGTCTTTCATAACGACATTGCTTATAAGGGATGAAAGTACAAGTCTTAATGAGCTGAAATTATATTTAGTTAATTCGACACGCAATGTATCAGTAAACTAATAAATTAAACCTAACAATTGACATATGATTTTATTGAAATCTCGCTCTTAGTGACATCCTGACAATTACAATTGGGTACCTATTTACTTCCTACATGTTGGTGTCACTTTTCATTGACAAGTCCGTCAAAAATCATGACAGTGTGACCCTTATTCATAAGAAAAGGACTTAACAGCCCAGGGTGCCTAGCCAAGTTGCCAATCGCTATCGCTCAGTAGCGTATTGTAGTTTTCCGTCTTTGTCATTATTTCGTATAAGTGCGACAGAGACGATTAAGCGCTTGGTAATTTTGTGTTAACTAAGAAGGCGGAATCAGATAATCGTTTTGTTTATGTACCGATTGAAAACTTCACAATGATTGGGTTGAAGTGTCAAGATAACATCAAGTTTGTTGATGAACAGACTTTCCTAATAAATTTAATAAAAATGTTTGAACTAGGTAATGTGATTTCTAAGAAGTGATAATGTATGTGCAGTGATTTTTGATATCAGTCTAGTTCAGTGAATAATACGATTCAAAATGTGGTGGCTAAGACAGTAAGACACAGAAAGAATTGTTGATGAAAATTTGTTGTGCTAGTGTAGTCATAATCTCCCATGTTTTAAATTGTAGTGTTTTCTAGTAATGGATAATTCAGTAAATACGTTAACGTCGGCAACACTTTACTTAATGATTTGATCGAATTAAAATGGAAACGAAACTAGCTTTTCCTCTCAAAAACGTCAAATAAATATTATTAAGCATTACATTGCTGCTCGAGATTTTTTTTAACTAAACTACTCTTAAATAATAAAGGTCATCGTTATATTCTTTTAATAAAATGGTTAACTACACTTTAATCTATCGTTACTTAAAAGCAATGTCGCTATGAAAGACACACACTGTATGATATTTCTGTTTTTTTTACGTTCGCAATTTCTAGAAGTGGAACCTATTGTGCCTTAGTAAAAAGCTTCTATTTTTAAAGCTAAACGCTTTTATTTAAGAATATTCATACCAAAAGGCTATTTGGTTCTAAGGTCAATATTAAACAAAATTTATAACCTATCCTTTAAAATAATTGTCGAAATCGCATAATAATAAACGCTTGTATGTACATGCACTTATTTTGCGTTACAAAATATTACTAAACTTTACTGGATGTAATTTTGTGGAATCCCGTGGTATATCCATATTAGTATAATGTTTGAGGTCATTCACCCCTTGTTGCACCGGGATATCCGACCACTGAACATAAGGCTCATTTCTAAACTGTCAAAAATTCATTGTTACAAATCGGGAACTATAGGTATAGGTACCTACATAATAAATACAATATCTTGATGAGTGAAAACAAAGCATTCCTCAGTATTCTTTAAAAAAACTGGCGCTAAATTCACTGCGTAAAAGTTTATTTATCACCTAAACTAAGTTTTATAATGGAAATGACGAATTTGGTAAACATATATTTAAATAAATATTATGCATTGGGTTATAGTCGAATAGTGACAGTACAAGAGTTGAGAAAGTTTAAATGTAAAAATGTCTGTGATATTCTAGATCTACAATTCGTACCACTATTTAGGTACCTAGGTACATAATCTACAGCGTGTGTATTTAATATTACATACCCCAAAACGAAACCAAACGTAGGTTTTAGGTACTATTAAACTAATATCGCAAGGTAGTTTTTAGTTAGTATTGAAGACTAAAGGCTTTTTTTGACACATAGAGGAATCTGAAACGGGACAAATATTTACCGGATATCTGACTGTTGGGACCAACAAGGTAAATACTTTTGATAGAAAACATAAATCGGACATGTTTAAAAGATTGTACTTACCCTATTTCTAAGTATAATTGTGTTAAGTAAATGTCTACTGCCCCGATTCCCGCAGTGAATCAATTCATAGTTCCTCGGAAACTCGACCGAGCTCGGAACAAGTTGAAGGCAGGTAACCGCATTTCGGCTGATGTAATTAGGCAATAACACAATTGAATACAACACAGGCAAGGGTTATGCCTCGGAGGTAACACAGAACAACAAATAGGTACACGGCCGTTATTAACGGCGCGATGTAAATAATTCATGATATTGGAGTTAGAAAGTAAACAATACGAATTTGAGTTTTAATTGAAAACGGACCGAGTTCGGGTTATTCTTTGAATTTATCACTTCTGTCGAGGTGCCAGAGGTGGCGCTGGCACGGCGACGCGTCGTTCAGATAAAGTTTATTTTATGACTTAGGAGAAAGCATTAATATTCATTACTGGAGCGGAATGAACTAACTTTATTACAATGGAGATCAAAATGGACGGGTTCACGCAGCTGGGCGGCGCTGCGTGTTGACTACGCGACGCGGGATCGCCGCTGCTGGCTTACTACCGCGAACATCGACGTTCGTAAATTTCGAAAATTTGTCTCTGTCATTCCAATGAAGGCTTTATTAGAGTGACACAGACAATTCTTCGCATATTGCGGATTTCGAAGTTCGCGGTAGGGCCGCTGCTGCTAATCATGCAGCGCGGCCGCAGAACGTGTCCTTTGCTCTTGCTTTGCTCAGCCAGATTACCTTACAAACTAGAAGAACGACCAAAAAAGAAGTACTTATGAAATGTAATTTGATATAATAAGTGCTTTACGGTGAAAAATAATATCGTGAGGAAATCTGCATACATACCTATACAAGAAATTCAAGGGTGTTTGAGAAGTTCCCAATACGTATTGGTCCAGCGTTGGGACCACGCAAAATAGGAGTAGTGGAATATGGCCAGAATACAATTTAAAAAAACCGGCTAAGAGCATGTCGGGCCATGCTCAGTGTAGGGTTCCGTTGTTATTTCAAAATGGCTGAGCCGATTACGTTCAAAATAGTTTTATGTTAAAGTATTCTATAAACCCACAATTAATGATTGAATTTTCATACTTTTTGGACTTAAGTACATAGAAAAGGATCAAAAGTTAGACATTTTTTTTGTTTTGGAGCCCTTAATTATTTTTCAAAGACCTATTCAACGATACCCCACACTAATCACACTATAGGATTACAGCAAATAAAAAAACACACTTTACTACTAAGTGAGGTAGGTACCCAAAAAAAAATTGTTTCTACATTTTATTCTACCACTTTGTCGGTTTGATTAATATGTACATTTGTACATATACTTGTATCAAATTGCAAATTTCTAGTACTAACGGACAGACAGACAGACTGATGGACTGACTGACATGGCGAAACTATAAGGGTTCCTAGTTTACTACGAAACTCCAAAAAAGTAGAAGTATACATGGTTTGTAATTTAATTAAAAACATACATTCAAGAGAACGCAAAATTAGTTTCGAGTAGTCAAATCTCATCCTATTCGCTCTTTGTGATAAAATCTGCTACATCAAATATTTTTGGAAAGTATCGCGTCCGCGCGGGTTGGAGACTTGTATGCAAATATATGAACGCTGCAGCAGGTTGGGCACTTTAGGGTATTTCTCCGAGCGTTTCAACCGCTGTCGCTTCGGTGGCAGCCTTATCACACGAATCCCGTGAGAGATGCAAGAACTTCGATATATTGGTAGACGTAGCTGACAAATTCCAAGATATCCAAAAAATGTACGAGATACCCACGGAAATCGGGTAATAATGTTGTCATCGAAGTCACGACGGTTGAAACGCTCGGAGAAATGCTCTTTACTTCATCAGGTTAGATGTTTTTAATGTATTTTGCATGAGGCATCATTAATGTAAACCGTATTTAAATAATATACCTACATATAACTGTAGGTAGGTACTTAATGTGCGCGGAAATCGTAAATCGGAAGTCGAGAATAAACAAACCGCTGATATTCATAATATTAAAATAAGTTAAATATTAATATTAATATAATATATTAATTTAATAATGTACGTGTAAGTAATTTATTGGCATTCCATGTTAATTTTTCAAAAATATTAACCTAACAAATATATTTGTACAATATTAAAATTAATGTGAAAAGAGACTGTTTTTGCAGTGTAATATGTAAATATTAATCTTCTTCATCTGTCCAATGGATACCTGAATTGCCTACAACTAAGTTACCTATTTGCATTAAATCATATAATCAATACCTGCAAGGGAATGCAAAGTTAACGCAATTAGCATTTTCTTCTTCTATACTGACAATACGGGAGTTCATCAAGTATACTTACATTTATTAATTATCCTGCCGTTTCGGGCGTGACGTTACGTCGTGGTCGCAGGCAGACTTGACGTTTATGTATCAATAAATATATCCAAACAAAAACAGATAGTGTACACATCAACCAAAATGTATAAAAAACTAATAATTATTCATGATTGTTCGCTACTTAAACAAACTAAGCTTTAATACATTCATACGAAGCGTGTTACTGAAAGCAACACTCAAAGTTTAATGAAGTTATTGTTCGCAGCGGCAGGCCCTCAAGACGCCCCCCCCCCCCTCCGCAAGTTGCTGCCGTTTCTAGATCTGCAATTCTTCATGTGCCCTATCTAAACGAGCATCGTAACGACACACCGTAATCTCACAATGTTACAGCTAAGTCTTCCTTCTCAACAACCAAAAATAAACTTTCCTCCTGCGCCTCAGAACCCTATTTTGATTAAATATCAAGATTAAGGCGTGGGATGAGTAATACTTTTTGAATAATAACCGCATAAAAGTTTATCGAATTTTTTTTTGATACCTTTAAAGGTACGTCTCCTGTATTTTAATCAACTCAAAATGGCTAAATTGCTGTGACGTTACGGCAGCAATGTAGGAGCGAGGTAACTAAACCTTATTAACATCAAATTTACCTTAGGATCGTGTGAGAAAATCGTGTAATGATTGTATAGATCGGTATAAACTTTACGTGATTGGCAACCTTTGGATGATTCTCATAAATAATTCTTACATACGAATAATACCTGAAGCGGTACTTATGTTATTAAAACCAACTTAGTAAACTCATCATTTGTGACTTTTATTAAATCGAATATTATGTAAAGCGCAAGAATTTCGCTTCACGTCGGCGACAATTGAATTCGTGGACTCGTAGTTCTCCATAGTGCTGTAACGAACGGAGCTACAGATGCATACCATTCAGCCGTGTCTATTTACACGTCATCCTTAAGTATGCTCGTAACACCGTAGTTGAGGGTAACGAATTTATCCATTTTACATTTATTTATTAAAAAGTTTCCAGCACGGCAAGCACATCATGAGCGCGGGACGACAAAAACTGCGACATAGAGTTTTCTCGAGCTATGTCACGAATTGGTAGCACAACATGCGCGCGAGATAACGCTGACTCGCGATGATCTATCAAAGCGACATAATTATTTCGCTTGAAAGTCCCACGCGAGATATCCTCAAAATTCGTAGCACAAGTGTACCTTGAGCGATAAAATACATTGCGTTTTAATGTCAAAATGCGACAAATTGTCTTCGAGGTGTGAAGGTGGCGAGAAAGTCGAGAAACACATAAAGTTCGTTACGGATTGCAAATTTAGGCTTTCAGTCGAATTATTATTGCAGCTATGAGCTATGTATTGGTAGTTATGAATAATTTGTTTTAGTACATGCGTTCTAAGGCATTATTTAATGTTTTAATATTAACAAACTTCGTTTCATTACCGACCCTACAGTCGATACCGTAAGGTCTGAAGACCCAAGAAGGTTCAATAGAGAATCATATGCTAGTAATATTTTCAAAAGTAGCGGTTGTAAAGAAGAAGTATTAACGTACCACCAATGCTAATAGCTATTGAATAGAAGTATCTAAGGGCAAGATGCATAATAGTATTAATTATGATAGCGATGTTCTGTGTAGTATACCGTACAATTACGCAGCTACATTTTACAAGTACAATATAATTAAGAAAAGCGGCATTTGTACACATAATCTATATAGGAAAAGGTAGATCAGCCTCTATTAGTTCACGGCTGCATGGGCGATGTCCTTTCCTAGCCTATGCGCATGGGACGCATTAGGAGGTTTAATATATACCCATTAGGCCTCTTTCATACATCTTTGGGGGAGGCCTATGTTCAGCAGGGGGACGTCCTTTCGGCTGATATGATGATGATGATATACCCATAATCGGGAGTATTGTGTCCACTATGATGATGCTGCTGCCCATCATAGTGGACACACTACTCACACTACTACCCATTCATAAATAAATAGTCAATGACACTTCAATCCTTTAACCGACTCTTACGACACCAACGGGAAGAGTTGGGGTGGTGACAAATGTAATCTTACTACCGTCTCCACACGGCTAATAACTAGTATTTTAAAACAAATTAAAATATATATAATAAATAATCCAGTATGTATTTATTACAAAAAATTTATTTATTATAATAACATGTATTAAATACCTACTCAATGTAAACAAATATTTGTATCGTAAAGAACAGTTGAGCCAAACAAGTTTACAATCACAAATATATTAATAATTTAATTAGGTAATAAACGCCTGTAATTTCTGTTCTATTGTAGACGATCGTCTGAATTGAATGGGCACTTTTATACTTTGCCGCGGAAATTCGCGTCCACGGCGTTATATTTCTTCCACTATGTGAAATGAGATTTACTAACATAAATTGTATCAACATTAAACCTCATAAATATAGTGAAAAAATATCATACACCCGTGGGCTCTAACTTCAACGATACGCTTTAAAACCACCCAACCAAACGCAGGCTGCGCCACGAGCTCGGGCGCCAAGCGTAGGTACTCTTGTTGTTCACGACGAGCTGCAGAGCGCGACCCAGCGGCTGCCTTCATAGCTGTTGTGGAATCCGATTTGCTGAACCTTTTTCTTCAGTTTGC